>WBNH01002457.1:219724-252433 GCA_013401255.1 Urocolius indicus | reverse complement strand
TTCCGATTGGTGCGCAGGCGCGGCCGAGGCTCCGCGGCGGCCGGCGGCGAGCGGCGATGGCGCTGGGCGAAGGCGGCGGGAGCCGGCTGCGGCGGCAGCTGGAGTCGGGGGGCTTCGCGGCCGGCGAGTACGTGAAGCAGCTGTCGCAGCAGTCGGACGGGGACCGGGACCTGCAGGAGCACCGGCAGCGCATCCAGGCGCTGAGCGAGGAGACGGCGCAGAGCCTGAAGCGCAACGTCTACCAGAACTACCGGCAGTTCATCGAGACGGCGCGGGAGATCAGCTACCTGGAGAGCGAGATGTACCAGCTCAGCCACATCCTCACCGAGCAGAAGGGCATCATGGAGGCCGTCACCCAGGCCCTGCTCCTCCAGGCCGACCGCGACGACCCCGCCCTGGGCGCCCGCCGCGCCGCCGCCGCCGCCGCCGCCGACCCGTTCCTGCCGCCGTCGGCCAAGGAGGCGGCGGCGGGAGGCGAGGAGGGCCGGCAGCGCACCCTCACCACCCTGCTGGAGAAGGTGGAAGGCTGCCGCGACCTCCTGCCCGAGAGCCCCGGCAAGTACCTGGTGTACAACGGCGACCTGGTGGAGTACGACGCCGACCACATGGCGCAGGTCCAGCGCGTGCACGCGTTCCTCATGAACGACTGCCTGCTGGTGGCCACGGCGCTGCCCAGCCGCCGCGGCGCCTACCGCTACGACGCGCTCTACCCCCTCGACGGGCTGGCCGTGGTCAACGTCAAGGACAACCCCCCCATGAAAGACATGTTCAAGCTGCTGATGTTCCCCGAGAGCCGCATCTTCCAGGCCGAGAACGCCAAGATCAAGAAGGAGTGGCTGGAGGTGCTGGAGGAGGCCAAGCGCAGCCGAGCCCTCAGCGAGAAGCGGCGCCTGGAGCAGGAGGCCCTGCCCCGGCCCGCCCCGGCACCCCCCGAGTCTAACAACCCCTTCGAGGAGGACGAGGAGGAGGAGGGGGAGGGGGACGGGGAGCCCGCTGCCGAGGAGGAGCTGGTGGACCTCTCCCTCGAGTGGATCCAGGAGCTGCCCGAGGACCTGGACGTCTGCATCGCTCAGCGGGACTTCGAGGGGGCGGTGGACCTCTTGGATAAGCTCAACGAGTACCTGGAGGACAAGCCCGTGAACCAGCCCGTGAAGGAACTGCGGGCCAAGGTGGACGAGCGGGTCCGCCAGCTCACGGACGTGCTGGTGTTTGAGTTGTCCCCGGGCCGCTCGCTGCGGGGAGGGCCGCGGGCCACCCGCCGGGCCGTGTCCCAGCTCATTCGCTTGGGCCAGTCCACCAAGGCGTGCGAGCTCTTCCTGAAGAACCGGGCGGCTGCGGTGCAGACGGCCATCCGGCAGCTGCGCATCGAAGGGGCCACGCTGCTCTACATCCACAAGCTCTGCCACGTCTTTTTCACCAGCCTCCTGGAGACAGCCAGGGAGTTCGAGACGGACTTTGCCGGCAACAACGGCTGCTACTCGGCCTTCGTTGTCTGGGCCCGCTCCTCCATGAAGATGTTTGTGGATGCCTTCAGTAAGCAAGTGTTTGACAGCAAAGAGAGCTTGTCAACCGCGGCAGAGTGTGTCAAGGTAAGAGTGTCCAAAGAGAGCCAAAACAAAGGCTGCGAAGCTTGTAAATCCTCTTTTTCTAACCCTGCTTTAGTTGCTGACTCCCGAGTGGGCATCTGGAGAGGTTTCCTGCGTGGAAAGGTTAATACCCATTTGAGGTTGGTTTGCGGTTTTGGGATTTTTATTGGTGTGACAGAGGAAAGCGTTGGAATGAACATAGTCTCCTTCTCTGGAGGTTTTCAAGAGCTGTCTGGACGCGTTCCTGTGTGACCTGATCTAGGTGAACCTGCTTCTGCAGGGGGGTTGGACTAGATGATCTCTAAAGGTCCCTTCCAACCCTGCCATTCTGCGATACACAGCAAGAGAAACCCTGCCTTTATCAGAAATGCAAGATGTGGTGTTTCTTAATTTTCCTATAATCAGTAAGAGGTCCTAAAAGTTACACAAGCTACCTTTAAGATTTTGTGTTTGTTTCCCAAGCCTGTCCTGGGCTGCATTTCTATATTGTTTTTGCAAAAGTAACTTCCTTGTGTTATGGTTTCTTTCATCTGCTAATAGGAAGAAAAAATAATGGGGGTGGGGAGGGTTAAAAAGTAATTGTCCAGGGTATTTTTGACGGGCAGGATTTGTCTTTCGTTTCCTACTATCTTGTTAATAAGGAATTTCACAAAGCAGGAGAAGGAAGTGAAGTGTGACTGCAGCTTCACCCTTTTTTAAGAGTGATGAATTTGGTGAATGGGTAAGGTGTAAAGGGAGCCTGCACACTAGTAACACTCTTTGCTTTTCGTTAACACCCAAGGTAGCTAAAGAGCACTGCAAGCAGCTTAGCGAGATTGGACTGGATCTCACCTTCATCATTCACGCCCTCCTGGTAAAGGATATCAAAGGTGCTTTGCAGAGCTACAAGGATATCATCATCGAAGCCACCAAGCACCGCAACTCTGAAGAGATGTGGAGAAGGATGAACCTCATGACTCCAGAGGCCCTGGGGAAACTCAGGGAGGAGATGAGGAGCTGCGGGGTGGGCAATTTTGACCAGTACACGGGTGATGACTGCTGGGTCAACCTTAGCTACACTGTAGTAGCTTTCACTAAGCAAACTATGGCCTTCTTGGAAGAAGCATTAAAGCTTTACTTTCCTGAGCTGCATATGGTTCTTCTGGAGAGTCTTGTGGAAATCATCCTGGTGGCTGTCCAGCACGTCGATTACAGTTTACGTTGTGAACAGGACCCTGAGAAGAAAGCGTTCATTAGGCAGAATGCATCCTTCCTGTACGAAACTGTCCTTCCTGTTGTGGAAAAAAGATTCGAGGAAGGAGTGGGAAAGCCAGCCAAGCAGCTACAGGATCTGAGAAATGCTTCAAGATTGATGCGTGTAAATCCAGAAAGTACCACCTCTGTGGTGTGAAGTGACGGAGCTGCGCTGAGGAACAGAGTGTGTGAAAGCACTTACTGAAATCATTGCGCGTTTAATATATGAATGAAATGGGGGTTATTTTGAGTCCCTGAACGCTGCACAAGCCTACCTGTTGCATTCCAGACGCTGAAGACTTAAAGCTTGCAAAGATGCAGTGCTTTTCTTGGTGGATGGGGGGGGTAGGGGAGCGAGAAGTAAGGTTGAGGTCATGTGTCCTTGGACAGTATAACTTCTAAGAGGGGCTTGTGTGACATTTGTGACTTGGGAAATGCTACCACAAGCCAAATGCTTGTGGAAGTCTTAAATACAGATACACCATATGGCAGGAAAAAGTCACCTTCATCGTGTCACTGTAGGAATTCTTTTTTTTTTTTGAGGCAGCATTCTGGCAGGAGGGGAAGTGCTGAAACGCTTCCAGGGTGTGGTATTTGCGGAGACATCATCCAGATGTGACTCAGCACTGCAGGCAAATGACATGGTCCGTTTTGTTTGGTAGCAGTGCAGACTCTTTCAGTTTCTGAAATGTTCAAATTCTCTTTGTTCATTTCAGAGGCAGATCTAAATTAAAAAATGGAGAGGGGTTGTATGTGTTTTTCTGTTTGGGTGAAGGGGCTTCTTCTATTTAATAAGCTGGCCTGGCAGCTTAAATTACAGCCTCCTGTAAATTACAGCCTCCTGAGTACAAACCACTGCTATCAGAAACATTTGTTCCATTGAGAGAAGATGTGAGAATAACTTTCTTCCCTTCCCCTTTATGTTCCTCTTTCTTGTTTCCACATGAACTTCACTGGGGGCAAGTCTATTGGATGAAGTGTTGAGCTTGCTTGAGCTGCTCTCATAAATACATTATGGGCTATTACCTACTGATAGAAACCATAGCAAAGAGGCATAAATGCTCTTGACATGTGCAGGGCAAGGAAGAGGGGCTGCAGGTACTGTTTAATTTGGAAGAAGGTGCTCGTTTTGCCACACAGAGGCAGCACAGGCTGAAGAGACTGGCTGTGAGGCTTTTTGTAACGGTATCGTCTTCCAAATACACATCCTGTCTCTCCTGCAAATATGAGTTGCTGTAACCAAAAAGAACTATCTTTGTTTGTTTGTTTCTTTTTTTTTTTTTCAGAAAGCACAAGGAGTGTGTTTGGTTGGGAACTCTAATGCGGATGGGGGCAGTTTATGCAAATATTTGTGTGTTTAGATTAAGTGGTGCTAAGGATCTCATTCACCGTGTGTCTCTGAAAATAAAATAAGCCAAGTCTTGTGTAAAGACTGGATTGAAGAAGCCTTCAGCGTAGGAAGCTCGTTTACACATCTTCTGAGCTTCGTAAACTTCTTCCCCTTTAGTGCAAACTTTCTTAGTTGTGAGAAAATCATGTTGCAGCCAAGTAACCTTGCATCAGACACTCGGTGTTCTTAACTGGAGTAACTGGGTATCCCGTTCCTTTTGCACTTTCACGTGAAAGCTTTTGCAGTTTGCATCATGGTAATGAATGCCTTGTGACTGTCTGAACAAACAAAAGATACTGCTAGTAAAACATTCTACATAACTGCTTGTGCTGGAGCTCCTTCCATCCTCCCTGTTTTCACAGTGCTCATTCAGTGCAGTTTTCACTTCAGTGGCCGCTTTTCATTCTCTTGCTTTGGGTGCCTTTGGAACTGTCAGATTTTGCAAAGCATCCTGCTGTCTGTGCTCACCTGCTGGGCCTTTTGCTAGCAAATCCCAGGAAAGAAAAGAAAGTACAAAATTGTTTTAAAGGGTAACTCATTGCTCTTGGTGAAAACCCATCGAAAACCACCGAAATAGTGGTCACAGGTTGCCACCTGCCCTTGCTTAATCTGAGAAACACTTTCAAGTGGATTGTAAGTGAGAGCTCTCCGTGACTGATGTGTATTTTGGAGGAGAGGGAGAAGGGAGGGCCTTTTTTTTTTTCTCCGAAGACAGGTATATTGTTTTCTTGACAAGAGAAGCAGGCAGAATAAATACAGCTGAGCCTTGCGTGGGTTTTTTTTTTGTTGTGTGCAAGAGAAGAGTAAGCTGTGAGACTGCAGCTCAAGATGCTGATTATTGTGATGCGTGAGGATTTTGTGTAAGGAGCTAAATTGTAGTTTCCTGATTCTTTGCTCTGGCATAAGGTTGAACAAGAGGAGTGCCCTAGTCATGTTTCTGTTGCGAGCACATCTTCATCCTCATCAGAGGGTGAGATGTAGAATGTAATTGTGCCACGTGCTCTCCTGTGCCTGTGTTGCAGCTCAATTCATCAGTCTGTTCACGGCACTCGGGGCCTACTGAGTTTGTCTCTGCTGCCCTCCATGGAGCAGTGGGCTTACGTGAGAGCTGGTCTTAGCGGATCATGGAATCTGACCCCACATTGGTGTGATCAAAGGTCACGTTTTTGTGCCTGTCAGAATTCAGACACATTGAGGATTTGTATAACTTGCTATAGGCAGCATTGATATGTTGTAACTTGCGAACGTGTTCAATTGTAATAAAAACAAGAACATAGGGAAAATGGTGTGTACTTAAATGAGACGCACTTTGTGTGTTAATTCAGTTAATGGGAAAAGTCAACCAAAGCCGAGAGTTGTGGTTTAATCTATTTCATGTAATTTGGAATGGCACTTTTCCTGAGCTGCGCGCTTGTGAGGACAGTGTTGTTCAAGTTGGGATTTACAGTAACTGCTGAATAAGATGATAACAGTTTTATTGATTTGGGGAAAAACTAGTTGTAATGTTTGTTTGTTTGGAGACAACTGCATAAAAAATCTGATTTCCTTTAGCTGCTATGACAAAACTGTAATGTGTAAAATTAAGATTTTAGGTTTTTTTTTTTTTCCTTTCAGATGAATTTATGTATTAGGATCCAATGCAATAACTTTTCTGAACAGTGAGCATCGTGTATTAAAACCTTTGGACGTATGACACTGTTTCTGGTTTTACTACATCATCATCATCAGAAAGAGGACGTTGGTTCAAAGTTCAAACCCGCTAATAAATTTCCAGCGAAGCTGAAGATTTTAAGGTCAGTTGTTTGTGACGGGGGTGTAAGAGGCATCCAGGTGTGGAAGCCAAGTGATGTCACCTCAGTTACTTTCTTACAAAGTCAGTATGTGGCTTAAAAAAGGTGAAGTTGGAAGAAAATGTTTTTGGACGTGGTAAGTGATTCAGATTGAGGAGAAGCTGTACTCTAATGGGGCTTTGGGTAGATAACGTGAAGCCTTACTAGTACCAGGGCAGGCAGCTTAATGCTGTAGGGCTTGTTACTTTCCAGAAATTGTTTTGCCACTAGAGTCCACACATCCTTCCCTTGAATGCTGGCTCTGCATTACAGGCCATGCCATCTCCTCACTAGGTGGAATTTTGTCCGTGGGTACAGGCGCCTCCCAGAGTGGCTTGCCCTGCTTTAGTAGCACAGTGAGGAATTAAGATGCTGCAGTAAACAATTCAGATATTTGGGTCGGCTATTTTTTCTTCCTTGGGAGAGTGTTTTTTCTGCTTTTTCTAATTTTCATGCTGTTAATTTCATAATTCTTCATGTTTTCTTTCCCTGCCCTGTTGCTATATCATTAGCAGCAGAGGGTCCTGCAGAGGATCTCAGCTGTCTACTTTTTCTAAAGGTATGTACCAACATGTAACTTCTTTTGCCTGAGACTCTGCTAGACTGCAAGCCCCTGCAGAGGTGTGAAAAGTGGCTTGTCCCAGCTTCATCTGTCTCCTCTGAGACATTCACCTTAGTGACTTCTCAAAGATGTGTTTTGCATCTGACCTCTTGTCATTGAACTTCAATATTGGACAGAAATTCCAATGAGAGCAGCTTTGTGCTCCAGCACAATAGCGTAGAATGTCCCCACCACCAGTCTTTTAAGAAATTACTCTTTACATTCCCTTTGCTGCACAATTGGGTTCCCTTGTACTTAAAAACAGCTTTTCTGTAAACTCCCCAGTGTGTTTCCTCTGAAGAAAATCAAATCCAGAACAGGGCTTACCCATCAGGGAGCTCTGTGAGTGTAGCCTGTGGACATACCCTTTTCCTCAGTGGTTCAAGAGCTGGGATAGACATTTCTTCCCTACAAACTCTGAAAGGCAGTGGAGAGAGAAAGTGTGGAAGGAATGTTTCCCAATCTTACATAGTATACTGTTTCTGTGAAAATAGATTCATGCCCTTTATAATTACAAGGGATGCTATGCTGACTAGATCAGAATTTAATTGAGCCACCTTGGACATAGAGTCATTACCTCGTAAGTATTTAGGAAACTTTGCTAACACAACTTCAGTGGCCTCAAAGTGCACTTCAACACAGTTCTCAACTTCAGGGTTCCAGGCTCAAGTAGATTCTCTGCTACAAATGTGCTCTGTTTGACACAAGAGAAAGTATGACCAAGAGGCCCAGGCTGTGCTGACCGCCTCACAATATTCCCCTTCCTGGTGGTTTACGTGGCTGATCAGGACATTTTTAAGGCAATTTTAGATCGCCCTTCTGTGACCCTTTGGCACTCATCCTCTCTGCTTCCCATCCAGTAGCTGGATCATCACTGCATTCGTTTTGGTGAGCAGCCCACTTCCCACCCAAGCAGAAGATTATATGGGAGGATGGAGAGAACCTGCTCCTCAAATTACTCCAAGAAGGCTGCGATAGCTCATGGTTACCAGTGGAGGTCCCACATGAGCTCTACATCTGTAAGCATCTCCTCCGTCCAGGGAAAACAGGCATTGCATTCAATTTGTTCTCAGAGACCAGTACAAGAGCTAAAAGCAGGTATGAAAGCTGAGATATTCATCGTGTCATAGCAGGAGCTGGACTCTGAGGCATCAGATTAGGTGACCCAAAATATCATTTGGTCCTGCAGCTGTTGGGAATCTCATCCTGTTGTTCTAATATATTGGCATGTAAGTTATTGAATATATTGTGCTAGGGAGGTGGACCAGGGCAAGGAGCAGATGGCATTGACTTCACTGCTGCTTGAGAAGTCCTTGGAGGTGTTTGGATGAATGATAATTTCAAGTTATTTTAAAAAATCAAATCATGCAGCTCTTCAGTTAGTTGCACCAACACCCACAATTTCTCTGTCCTTCCAGAAAGCTGATCCAATCAAAATCAGAGTTCTCATGAAGAGGAGAGAGGGTTAGCTAAATCCTTTGCGATACCAGGCATATGAATCTAAACACTTGGAAACCTGGGCAAAACCAATATCTGAACTTCAGACAGCCACAGGCTGACTACGAACCAAGAGAAAACTTTGCCTCAAACCATTCCAGACTTCAAGTTCTCTGGGCTTTGAGTCGTTGTTTCTAAAATCACAATCCATAGGCAACCATCTGAGCCAGTCAAGTTTGTTAAGACTAACGTGTTTTGGAGTTTTGGAAGTTTTTTTGTGTTTTTAATTACAAATTTACGGAGCTGTTATGTACATTTTCAGTTCTCCAGACAGTTTTCACAATAGGAAGGGGCTTAGCTCCCTGCCCCAGTTCTTGCAGGACGGGGTTATCAGAAGAGCACTCGAAGCTCTGCAGAGAATCCTTCCTTCCTCAGGATTCAGTCATTTTGTCTCAAAATCTGGGTCTCTGATAAGCAGCTCCTGTTCCTTTTTTTTTTTTTTTTCCCTCACTAACAATAGGCAGGATTGTTTGTTTTCCCACTCAACAATGTAACTTCTCCAGCAGAGATGCCAGATTGGCTCTTTGTGGAGGAAGGAGGCCAAACTGTGTGTAAATTACAGCCCTTGCATCTGTTTTAACAGAATCCAGGCCACATACCTCCCAGCCTGCTGTTGCTAACAACGATGTATGCGGAGAGGAGGAGGAGGAGGATTGGGAGGGCTGCAAGGAAAGATCCATAATCTTGTAGAATGGCACTTTTTTTGTGTTGTGTCCAGTGACAGGACTAGGGGTAATGGGCATAACCTGGAACACAAAAAGTTCCACTTAAACACAAGGAAAAACTTCTTTGGTGTTGAGGTTGATGGAGCCCTGGCACAGGCTGCACAGGGCGGGTGTGGAGTCTCCTCCTCTGGAGGTTTTCAAAACCTGCCTGGACATGTTCCTGCGTGACCTTATCTAAGTGGTCCTGCTTTAACAATGGGGTTGGAGTAGATGAGATCCCTTCCAGCCCTCACCATTCTATGATTCTAATTTATGTTCCTTTGACTTCCATCCAGCAAGGTGCTCAAGCTCACACTGAAGAGCATAACATGTCCCCGTGAATTTGAAGGGCCTACTCCTATACTCAGACCTAATTAGATGTTGAAGTGCCTTTTGTGTGTGAAGCATCAGTAAAATTCAGTTGAGTTTCACAAAAACAACCGGCAAAGAAGTGACATGGAGGCAATACTGAACTGCAGCACATGAGCAAACAAAGCATGCGTTTCTGTGACACCTCTACTTTAGCATGACCAACTGTGGTCCCAAACAAAGCCTTCCCCTTCCTCAGTGAGTGCAGTAGGCTCTGTAAATCACCTGTGTTGCAACTTTCCAGGAGGCAGCAACAATAGAGTTCGACGTGCTAAAATCAAGTTGCTTCACCTCCCCACATGTGATACATAGCACTGTTTTAGGGTGGAGTAAATGCCCTCAGGAAAGCTACCATCATTTGTGGGATGTAGCTCCATCTGAGACCCACGCCAGTGCTGGGTAGCACGAGGGCTGACAGTCCCAGCCTCCTGCCCACACCTCCATCCATCCTCCCAAACCCAGAACCTCTCACCATGAGTACTTCCTTCCTGCTGGCCTGAAACAGATCCCTTCCCTCCTGGTGGGATTAAACCCCATCTTGTTTGCTTGGTGACAAGTGATGTACGCAGTAGGCCGAAGGCCTCTGCGCTGCCTGCTTGGCGTCTTCACACCAAACAGTCCCTCTCCTGGTGTGTCTGTAATCAGTCACCATTTTTTTTTGTTTTCCCCTGAAGTTTATTACCATTTAAATAGCCTTACAGCCTGAGACCTCCTGGGAGGGTTGTGACTCTGCTACCTCAAGCTCTGTGAAATTAATTCTCATAAGATGTCCTCACAGGAAATTGGTATGGGTTCAACTAAACTGGTTTAGAAGCTTTTAAACCCATGCAAGACCTTCTATGGCCCTCTAGTTTTGACTGGAGCACTTTCTACACACTTGGCTTGGGGTATAATATGCTTAGACAGGAAAGTACTTATTCCCAATCAAAACTGCAGCGTGGAATCCTGCTGTCTGGGGCAATGTTTTTGACTACCCTGGGCAAGTTCTGTATTTAACTCGGTGTGTGTTTTTCGGCCTTAAAGATTTTAAGGGCCAGACTGCAAATGCCTTTAATCAGGAAGCAATTAATTGCACAAATTTCCTCCTCGCAGTCAGCGCAGCGCTCATCTAGGTAATACTCCCTGCGAGGCGATGGCTCATGCTTGCACACTGCTTTTATTACTGTATATCTCTCTTAATTAGTTCCTGTTGGATGGTAAGCCAAGTTGCTACAAGGGGGGGGTTCAGATAAAAGCTACAATCAGTTAAGACAATCTAAAGATAGCTTTAAGAAGAAAAACAAATGGTTTGTTTTCCTCCTGAGCTCTTTTTTTTAATTATTATTACTTCTGAAGGAAATATATAAACAGGATTCATGCTTTTGTTATAAGTCAGGGCCAGGTTTGCAAGAGTTGTTCCAGGACCTTGATGTCGAGCACGCTTGACTGGAGCTTTCTTCAGAGTTGCCTTGTCCTCACCCAAGAGCAATCCCAATTAGAAAACACTTGGTTTGTCTCTTTCACACCCACCTCCACGCGAAGGATCACAGTCCTGGTTCTCCCTCAGAAATGGTGCTCAGCTTCACTTTGGGAGAGGTGGATGTGTACCAGGGTAGGGAGAGCCAGGGGGATGTTTATCCCTCATGGTCAGTCCCTGGAGCAGCATACATACAATGTCTCACAAAACAGGAGGGTAGAGCTCAGCAGCCCCTCTGCCCCATGTCCAGATCAGGGCCATTTCACCCTCTGCTAATGCTGACGCCAATCCCATTCACTTCTTCAAACACAAGCTGCACATCTTTCTTCTCCTACATGCTGCTTAGGAATGACAAACTCCCTCATTATGCTATTATCATAGTTTACTAGCAGAAACCTTCCTCTCTGCACACACAACTCTTCATTTTTTACTATTATGAGTCTATTTCCAGAGTTATAAATAACACATTAGCCTGGTTTATGTGTTCATGCAAGTCAAGCTATAAACTGGCAGATGAATGAAATTATCTGTCTCCAGAATTCACATTCCTGTCACTTATTCAATTATTTGATCAACATAATTGCTCAGAGCAAGAGCTAATTGGAAAATGACAGGCATTTACCCTCTCTATAGAGGAGGAGAGGCTTATCAGGTATTTTACTGCAGGCGCTTTCATTACTTCCAATATTCTGGAAGAAACAGGATTTTTAAATGAGCCAGGCCCAAACACACAAAGCTTGTTTGCTAGCCAGATGCTTTCCCGCCCTTAGAATAGTTCCAGGATTTTTGTGGTGCAAGGGTTTGAACACGTCTGTATTGCAGTGCACATAAGTACCTTGGCACACGTGTGGGAGCTGCAAGCCAAGCTCACCTTGAGGCGTCCACAGCACTAAATGTGTCCTTGCTCCTGTGTATCTGCGTTCATGCTGGTGCTGCAGCTGTATGTTTTAGGTTCTGCCTCTGACCAGCTCCATTCCTGGGAGCTGATACGAACAATATCAGTCAGCTGAGGCAGAAGAGCCTCTCAGGAGTGAGAAAGGCAGAAAGTGATTCTTTTGTCCTTGCTGATGGAGAAAAGACTATAATTCCCCACCTTGCCAGGTCAAACCTGGCATCAAGGCTGCAGTTTGAAAGCCAGGTACCTTTGAAATGATTTTCTTTTCCTCTCTCCTCCCTCAAATGTTCTGATTCATGCACATCCACACACATCCACACATCTGTGTGCTTTGTTATTAAATGAAAACCTAAGAAGCGGCTTCCAGGGCAGAGGGGTGGGGATGGAGAGGATAAGGAGGTAGGAGACTCAAAGGCTAAACTAGTCCCTGTTTCCATTCTTAGTTCTAGCATTGTTTGGGGTTGGAATATTTAATTTGTTCAAGAGGTGAGCAAGCACTTTTACCAGGCTGTGTGGAGGGGGAGGAAGATCATCCATCAACTCCAACTGTTTGCAACCTATTGTCTTCAGGCCCTGAGGGGATCGGTGGGTTATCTGTAGGGGAAAGGGAAATAAGAAAATCAACCTTGTTGTCAGCTGCCTTAAACTCATGACAGATGGTCTGCACCTCCACTGGAAAATACTGGGGTCTGCAAATCAGAATTGGGTAAGAACCATTGTGTTTTCCTCCTGCTGCTTGTGAGCAATTCAAGCATCAGGCTTTGGCCGCTTAAAAAAGGCTGCAAAAGTGGTCCATGGAGCACCTGAGGACTGAGAAGCACACTGCTAGATCTCACCCCCTGAGCTGTGCTGCTGACACTGCACAAGTGGTACAGGACAGCTCTGGGAAACTCACTGTACTGCCTGCAGTGTCCTAGGGGCTAATGCTGTCTGTATTTGATGCAAAGTAGTTAACTAGGTGAGTAATTATTTAGTTCATCCAAGAGGAGATGAACAAATGAGTGCAGCACAGCCTAGATGTACTTATGGCAGGACATTTCTGACAGCGTAATTTCTTTAGGGTAGGAAGCAAAAGTGTACAGAAAGAGAATAAAAAAATAACCCCACCAGGGGTGGCTATGGAGCTTGCAGTGCCTTCAACTACCTCTAAGCACAACTTTGTTGTGCTGCTTAATGGGGAAGCCCTGCAGCTTAGAAAAGAGGGATGATGAAGACCCTGGGTGCCATTCCTGATTTGCAGCCCTGCTACACACACAGGCACAGCAAGCTCAAAACGAGGACAATGTCAGTGTTTGATGTCCCATGAGTGACTCCAGCTAGTGAAATAATAGCCCTCGAGTGTGATGCTGTGATCTCTAAGCTGTGACTAATAGTATAAATCAGTAACCTGATGGCACCACAGGACATCTCCAGCCACCCCAGACCATGACCTCAGGGTGGTCATCCCTGCCCATGGAAAATGTTTAGGGAACTGGAGCATCTCTCTGAAAGAGGAAAAGCTGTGAGATCTGGGGCTATTTAGCCTGGAGAAGACTGAGGGGGGACCTTATCAACACTTTAAATACCTAAAGAGTGGGTGTCAAGAGGATGAGGCCAATCTTTTTTCTGTAGTGTCTGGTGACAGGACAAGGGCATAAGCTGGAACACAGGAAATTCCACTTAAACAGAAAGAAAAACTTTTTGTTGAGGTGAGGGAGCCCTGGCACAGGCTGCCCAGGGAGTGTGTGAAGTCTTCTTCTCTGGAGGTTTTCAAACCTGCCTGGACACGTTCCTGTGGGACCTGATGGAGGCAAACCTGCTTTAGCAGGGGCTTCAGCTGGGTGATTTGTAATTCTGTAATAATATTTATCATGAGTTTTACAAGCAAGGAATCAAACTGTTAACTGTTTAACCAGTTAAATGCTTTCAGTGCAGCAAGAGGTATAAAATGTTGATGTTCAAAAGTTTATACAACATATACATCCACTCAGCATCCATAACCTTTGAAGGCACACTGGTTTTGGTGCTCGACCAATATCAGCTCTGTATCCCCCACAACCCATTGCCAAGCAGCCTCCCAGCCCAGCATCCAGCCCCACAGTCCAGCAGCCAGGGGACAGCTCTGCAGTCTTGTAGCTCCTCCAGCCAGCACTCTTGCAGCCATGGACCCAGCCCACAGCCCTCCAGCCCAGCATTTCCACCACCCTGCAGCTTCATAATCCCCTAGCTCAGTGTTTCAGGAGTGCACAGTGAAGCATACCAGCAGGCCTGCATCCCAATGTCTGGTTCTGGAGCCGTGCAGACTCACAGCCTAGCATCCTGCCCCAAATACCTGAATTATAACATCCTCACAGCCAGCATCCCTTCCTTGGCCCTACAGTCCAGGACTCCCGTAGTCCCACTGCCCAGCACCCCCACAGCCCACCTACTATCTGTAATAGCAGCCCCAAAGCTCCACAGCTGTGCAGCTCAGCATCCCTGCAGTTCCACACCCAACAGTTCAGGCATCTCAGCATCCCAGCCCAGGGAATGCAAGTGGGGCTGACACAGTGCTGTTGCTCCTGGGTTGAGGTTTTATCATGGCAGTGATAACTGTGGCCATGGAGGTGGTTGTAGTTATACTAGGGCTTGTTTGCCTGAGGGCCTGTTATAAACTGTTGTCTCCAGTGCTACAGCCTGCTACTTCACTGTGAGCTTTCCTCCCACCAGGAACAGTCCCTTCCTGTGCACGGTAACAGACTTTTCTGCAGGACTTTAGGACTGGAAATGAATGCTGGAAATCTGGTGCTTTTGTTACAATGGGACATCCATCCCGCTGAGTGTGACTCAACATGATTGCATTTCTGCAACTGGAAAATTCAATGAATATATGCAATAAAATGATTCCCCTACTCCCCCTCCTTTTTTTTTTTTTTTTTTGGCTATTCCTGTCCACTTTCTTCTCCTGCTGAGTTTCACGCTGCCAGCTACTTGCAGGAGGCTGGTAGCAGGTTTGATCTGATGGAGCACTCCTCTCTAGCCTGACTTAGAGGAGAGCCTTGCCTTGTATCTTAAGCTATGCTGCTCCTTTGTGAACATATTCAAAAAGCACAATTGGGCTGTCTTAGCTGGAACTTCATCCCATTTTTTTATTATTCTGGCACAAAAGATGTGGTTACTACTTTTAGTGGAGAGAAGGTACTTGAAATGGAAAAAGTCTCATCACAAAATAGGATAGAAAATCAAGCCATGGAAAATATTTGCAGAAGAGTAATAAAAATGCAGTTTGAGTCAATGGAAATATTTCATTTCAGTACTTTCAAGCTGATTTTGTTTGACCACTTAAAAGTAAAATGATTTAAATGATAGAAGACATCTGAATAGAGAAAATGCTATTCTAAATGTCAACAATGGAAAACCATGATGCTCTGATATTTTAAATTCATTTTCCTTATTACTTTTATTTGAGAAGTGTAATGGGCATGTTTTCTTTTGTAGCTGAAAAACTTCTGTCTGGAAAAAAAAAGCTGGAAATAATGTGAAGCAGGAAGTGTTTAGTTCCAGATGTGTTCTATTTCCTCTGATACGACACAGGTACAGAGAATTAAAGTTCAAAGATGCATCGTGGTTGAACTACTTACATATTTCCTGACGTTTGTGCCTCTTAGCACAGGGACAGTCAGACCCCTGTTTACAAATCCAAGCCTATATCTGGCTGCATCGTGTTCAGAGGAAAGACGCATAGCGCAGATATAGTCCAATCCCAGCGCTCCTTCAGTGAGTCAGAGTCAGCTTCTTAGGTCTTATGGAACTTAAGTCAGGAGGGAAGGAGAGTCTTGTGGCTTAGGATAAGGACTGTGAGTCAGAGGAGTCTATTTATGAAAAAAAAAAAAAAAAAATTTGCTCCTTTCATTTCTTAGCAGATGCCTCCAAGCAGCCTAAGCAAGTGGCTGCTAGAAAATTTCAGCTGTAGGCATTTTAAANGTGTGAAGTCTTCTTCTCTGGAGGTTTTCAAACCTGCCTGGACACGTTCCTGTGGGACCTGATGGAGGCAAACCTGCTTTAGCAGGGGCTTCAGCTGGGTGATTTGTAATTCTGTAATAATATTTATCATGAGTTTTACAAGCAAGGAATCAAACTGTTAACTGTTTAACCAGTTAAATGCTTTCAGTGCAGCAAGAGGTATAAAATGTTGATGTTCAAAAGTTTATACAACATATACATCCACTCAGCATCCATAACCTTTGAAGGCACACTGGTTTTGGTGCTCGACCAATATCAGCTCTGTATCCCCCACAACCCATTGCCAAGCAGCCTCCCAGCCCAGCATCCAGCCCCACAGTCCAGCAGCCAGGGGACAGCTCTGCAGTCTTGTAGCTCCTCCAGCCAGCACTCTTGCAGCCATGGACCCAGCCCACAGCCCTCCAGCCCAGCATTTCCACCACCCTGCAGCTTCATAATCCCCTAGCTCAGTGTTTCAGGAGTGCACAGTGAAGCATACCAGCAGGCCTGCATCCCAATGTCTGGTTCTGGAGCCGTGCAGACTCACAGCCTAGCATCCTGCCCCAAATACCTGAATTATAACATCCTCACAGCCAGCATCCCTTCCTTGGCCCTACAGTCCAGGACTCCCGTAGTCCCACTGCCCAGCACCCCCACAGCCCACCTACTATCTGTAATAGCAGCCCCAAAGCTCCACAGCTGTGCAGCTCAGCATCCCTGCAGTTCCACACCCAACAGTTCAGGCATCTCAGCATCCCAGCCCAGGGAATGCAAGTGGGGCTGACACAGTGCTGTTGCTCCTGGGTTGAGGTTTTATCATGGCAGTGATAACTGTGGCCATGGAGGTGGTTGTAGTTATACTAGGGCTTGTTTGCCTGAGGGCCTGTTATAAACTGTTGTCTCCAGTGCTACAGCCTGCTACTTCACTGTGAGCTTTTCTCCCACCAGGAACAGTCCCTTCCTGCGCACGGTAACAGACTTTTCTGCAGGACTTTAGGACTGGAAATGAATGCTGGAAATCTGGTGCTTTTGTTACAATGGGACATCCATCCCGCTGAGTGTGACTCAACATGATTGCATTTCTGCAACTGGAAAATTCAATGAATATATGCAGAAAAATGATTCCCCTCCCCCCCCCCCTCCCTTTTTTTTTTTTTTTTTTTTTTTTTGACTATTCCTGCCCACTTTCTTCTCCTGCTGAGTTTCACGCTGCCAACTACTTGCAGGAGGCTGGTAGCAGGTTTGATCTGATGGAGCACTGCTCTCTAGCCTGACTTAGAGGAGAGCCTTGCCTCGTATCTTAAGCTATGCTGCTCCTTTGTGAACATATTCAAAAAGCACAATTGGGCTGTCTTAGCTGGAACTTCATCCCATTTTTTTATTATTCTGGCACAAAAGATGTGGTTACTACTTTTAGTGGAGAGAAGGTACTTGAAATGGAAAAAGTCTCATCACAAAATAGGATAGAAAATCAAGCCATGGAAAATATTTGCAGAAGAGTAATAAAAATGCAGTTTGAGTCAATGGAAATATTTCATTTCAGTACTTTCAAGCTGATTTTGTTTGACCACTTAAAAGTAAAATGATTTAAATGATAGAAGACATCTGAATAGAGAAAATGCTATTCTAAATGTCAACAATGGAAAACCATGATGCTCTGATATTTTAAATTCATTTTCCTTATTACTTTTATTTGAGAAGTGTAATGGGCATGTTTTCTTTTGTAGCTGAAAAACTTCTGTCTGGAAAAAAAAAGCTGGAAATAATGTGAAGCAGGAAGTGTTTAGTTCCAGATGTGTTCTATTTCCTCTGATACGACAGAGGTACAGAGAATTAAAGTTCAAAGATGCATCGTGGTTGAACTACTTACATATTTCCTGACGTTTGTGCCTCTTAGCACAGGGACAGTCAGACCCCTGTTTACAAATCCAAGCCTATATCTGGCTGCATCGTGTTCAGAGGAAAGACGCATAGCGCAGATATAGTCCAATCCCAGCGCTCCTTCAGTGAGTCAGAGTCAGCTTCTTAGGTCTTATGGAACTTAAGTCAGGAGGGAAGGAGAGTCTTGTGGCTTAGGATAAGGACTGTGAGTCAGAGGAGTCTATTTATGAAAAAAAAAAAAAAAAAATTTGCTCCTTTCATTTCTTAGCAGATGCCTCCAAGCAGCCTAAGCAAGTGGCTGCTAGAAAATTTCAGCTGTAGGCATTTTAAAGCCGGAGGAGGTAAAAAAAAAAATTCCAATTGACATTTGATCATGTCTGCAGCAATATTACATTTACCCATAACCACTTGTCCTGATAGGAAAAGGACAAGCACCAGAGTAAATACCAGAAATATCCTGATTTGGGTTTCAGGCTAACTGAAAGCCCGTTGATTAAGCTGGGAATGTTGATTAAAGGCCTCAAGCTGTGACCTACAACAATTCAGTCAGGTTGCTGCTGCTGCTTATCCAGGCTTGAGGTAAATTGGAAAGCAGCATAGAGCCTCAGTGAGTTTATCAGCTCCAAGCAGTGTGTTTCCAGGCAGATAATCTGCAAGTACCTCCCTGCTCAGCCCTGAAGTCTTATGGGGTATTCAATAGGTTTTCTGTGTGCTGCTGGGAGATGTTAAAGTCCTTCAGAAAAAAAAAAAAAAGCAAACCTAAAAACCAACCCAGCTTTGGTCCAATCTTCTGGAAATCAGTCATCCAGTCTGTGTAGTTAATGATCAGTTGGTGGGTTAATAGCCAAACGTGAAGTCAAGGGTGATTAAAGCTGAAAAAAAACACCCAAATTGCTCAGTGACTGTAGTCTAAGACAATATTCAGTCTTTTTTTTGATGGTTACTTTCCTGTTCAGGCCTCCACAGAGGCTGATGAGGGGTATTTTAACTTGTCAAGGCAATAGGACCATAGCAACAGAAGCCTAAGAAGCTTGGTCAGTTTGGTGCACAGGGCTTGTTTTGCACACCGGGCCTTTGATCTTTAAGTGTATTTAGCTTTGCCATTTTCTTATGTGCTTGGTGAAAAAGTGAAACAGGTCCCTTGTTTAGGTAGGACAATTTATTATTGTCATTTATCTTTTGAAGGGCAAGCCACGCAGAAGAGCTCCAGTCAGGGCAGAAAGGCCTTGAACACAAGAACATTTACGCTTGGGTTACCAGGGGAGTGAGCTACATGAAGGTTTGCAGAATCCAGTCCCTATTGCATTGGGGAAAAAAAAGATATTTTTAATTTGTTTGTTTTCAATTCAAGTTTCCTCAGTTTACTGATAAAAGAAATTCTGATTATCTGAAGTACAAAAGCGAAGGCAGTAAAGGCAAAGTTAGGGCTTCTCCCTCCTGCTTCGTGCCATGGCAACAAGATTGTTGGGCAAACTTTGGCTGAATAACCTACGATGTCACTAGCTACTGTGAAAAGTAAAAGGAATTCAGACCAATTTTGAGGGCACCAGCTGAGTCTGTAGGTCCATCAGGGAGAGAAAAAGGAATCAATGCAAGCCAAATGGAGACTTTTCCAGTGAGACCACACAGAGATGGTATGACAGAGGTAAATGATACAATGTAGGTAAGAAAAACTGCCGCTTGCAAAGACAAGACTGTTAAGAGTGCACATGTCATTTCTTGTTTCTGTGATTGTTCTCCAATAGAGAGCAACCTGAAATCCAGGACAGACAGCATTTAACAGGATCTAGCTGTACATCTGACAGCTCACAACTATGTCTCCGCCTTGTAGGCTCTTGGGCAGTGGCTGACAGCATAACTATCGCAGGGCTCTGCTTGACACCCAACACCCCTGTGTGCCACATCCACAGAGGCCAGCAGTCCCCTGGCTGGAAGGGACCCAAAAGGGCTTCCATGAGCATATGCAATCCTGCAGTTTTCAGGCGGTGCTTCAGGGACACATTGGCGATCCATAGGACAAGAGGAGGTGGTCAATGAAGTGGATGAAGAAAAAGTAAATGGAAAAGGTTTGCAACTTCCAGACACGCAAACAAATACTCCTGCGAGGGAACAAGAGCACTGGAATGTATCCTGGGCATTGTCAGGTTTCCTTTCTGTTGTCAGTGAAAATCACCAGAGTCGTTGCACTCAGATTGCTCTCCAAAGCTATCATTGGAAGAGCAACTATCAGGAAACACCAGTGCATCCCAGTTGCCTAGAAATAAAATCAGCTGTCCCTAAGCACTCCTGAACAGCCCCAGGGTGTCTCACCTTGCTGGAGATGCCTCAGCCCCTGGAGGCAACTGTCAGTACCACTGGAAATGATCTGTATGAGGCGACTGAGTGCACCCCTAGTAAGTCTGCAGATGACACCAAGCTGGGCGAAATATAAACCTGCATGAGGATGGGAAGGCTCTTCAGAGGGAATAGGTCAGGCTAGAGCAATGGACAGAGGCCAGTTGTATGAGGTTCAACAAGACCAAGTGACGGGTCCTGTACTTGGGTCACAACAACCCCAGGCAACGCTACAGGCTTGGGGCAGAGTGGCTTGAAAGCTGTCTGGTGGAAAATGACCCGGGGATGTTAATCTACAGCCAGCTGAACATGAGCCAGCAGTGTACTCAGGTGGCCAAGGGGCCCCTCACTACAAGAGGGACATTTGGGGTGCTGGAGCATGTCCAGAGACAGACAACAAAGCTGGTGAAGAGTCCAGAGCACAAGTCTAATGAGCGGCTGAGGGAGCTGGGCTTATTTAGCCTGGAGGAGGCTGAGAGGAGACATGATCACTCTCCACAAATACCTGAAATCAGGTTGTAGCGAGATGGTGGTTGATCTCAAGTTGTGCCAGGGGAGGTTTAGATTGGAGATTAGGAGGAACTTTTTCACTAAGAGTTGTTTGACACTGGCACAGGCTGCCCAGGGAGGTGGTGAGGTCATCATCTCTGGAGATACTTAAAAGATGCATAGGTATGATGCTGAGGGACATGGTTTAGTGGTGGACTTGGCAATGTTAGGTGAGTGGTTGGACTCGATGATCTGAAAGGTGTTTTCTAACTGAAATGATTCTATCATTCTATGAAAGTTTGTCCTGCCACCTGTACTGAACTTTCTGTGCTGCCATTTGAGCTCATGACGTCTCACCTTATTTAACAGGCTGTAGAGAACAGATTATTCCATTGGCCTCATTGTGTTCAGTTCTGTGTAGTTCACACAGCCCTTTCACAGGAGCAGCCCGTCCTTCCCTCACCTCAGTGCCCCTGGGCAAGCCAGCAATGACCAGCTTGTCCCCGTGCAGCTCAGGAACGGCACTCCCCACAGCTCTCCTTTTTCTCTGTGCCATCTTCTCAATGTAACTACCCACTGGGTTTGTCTCTAGTTTTGAGTCCTTTTCAAGTGTTCATTCCCACCCTTGAGCTGTATTTCCCAGGAGCAGCCAAAGCACATTCTTGTTTCCTTTGCACCTGCTTTGCTCCTTTTCTTCCCTTCAGGAAAGGCAGCACTCAAACCCAGGGGGACTGCATCACACACAGACACATGCAACCAGCTCCACCTTAACCAAGACCTAAGATAACCCCAAGTATGAGAAAAGAAAAAAGAACTCTGTGTGTAGTTAGTACCTGGAGCTAAACAGAGATATTCTATCCCTCATATTTTTTTGATAATTGTTGCTCTGGAAATTTTTGTTTTATCAGATGGAGAATGACACTTGAGACCTAACTAATTTGTGCCTCTTGTCAATGGCTCTTTGTTTTCTTTTAGGCTTTTTTCCCTTATTTTTCCCTCTGATCCTATAATCATTTCTTTGTTCCCTTCACTAAGCTGTCCACTCAGAGCATGACATCCCTGCAAGGCAGGTCTGTCTTTAACCTGGTCATATCATTATTCATAGGAGCAGCAGCATCTGCTGGGATGGCAGTGATGCAGGGCAACCAGGGCTCCCTCTGCTAGCCACTGCACAACAAAATCAAACTCTCCACATCAACCAAACCCAGCTCTGCAGTAACCAGGACAAAAGAGATTGAACCCCAGATGAGAAAGCACCTTTTTCCTTATAAAACCAGATTAAACGTGTTGGACTTTTCCCTCACAGGCAGTTTATTGCCCTTGTTAATGGCAGGCTCTCTACACTACTGGAAACTATCAGCAAGGTACTAACAAACACACAAAGCAGAGGTAAGGCACAGGCCCAGACGATTGCCCATACATTTGGCATTGTCCCTCCATTAATTTGTCCCAGACCAAGCAAATATTCCCATAGCTGATGCCCAGGCCTGTTTAAGGAACTGGAGTGGGCCAGGAAGGGTTCCCAGCAGCCAGTCTGGGTACAGTTCTCTGGCTCCAGGGGAAGAAAAGCTCATCCCTCTGGGGATGACTGGTCTCGAGAGCAGAATTTATGTAGTTGTAGCCTTGGTGTCTGGGCAGTGAACAGCTTTCAATGGATTTACTCATTCCGGCATCCCTGTGAGGTGGGGAAATGCTGCTCAGCTCCTCTGTGTGAGGGGAAACTCAGACTCATGGGGACAATGAAAAGGCAATGTTGCCAGTGAAGCCTTCAGGTCCCACAGCCCTGCATTATTTCCCAATCTCCTATCCCAGTGTCGGGGCTTGAAGCCCTTCGGGCTAGTGAGAATAAGCCAGCCAAGATGTGCTCCAGGTCTCGTGGGGATGATGAGGGGCCTGGAGCCACATGGAGTGAGCCAAGGCCACCTCCTCGGAGCTCTGTGGCTGAGGTGAAACCCAGACTGGTGAGGTTGGGCATGTTCTGGCCAACTCTGGTCCTGAGACCAGGGTCAGGCTTGACCCTTAGGGACTTACAGAAGCTTAGACAGCTCTGTTTCCTCCATCCCATATGCTTTGCCTTACATAGACGTATGAGGCCTTGGGGCCTTTCAGAGACCACATTTCAAATCCATACAGATAGTTTATGCAGAGGAAATTTGGTGGAGTCAAGAAGAGCGAAAGGTGGTCAGCACTTCACAGCCACATTGTCTGAAGTTCCTCTGCTAAGAAAACCAGAAAGCAGTTCAGCATCATGAATTCTCCATGTTCATTTTCCCCATGTCTGTGTTATAAGGGAGATGATCGGTCTTTTAGCTACTAGGTTGTCATGTTTTCGTCATGTCTATCACCATGGTGTCGGGGACTGAGAATACAGTGAATCTGTGTTCATTCACTAAAGCATTATTTTAAAATGCAGTGCTTTATCTACAATCTTATTTTGGGATAAAGCATTATTTTAAAATGCAGTGCTTTATCTACAATCTTATTTTGGGATTTTTTTTTTCAAATAATCAGTGTCCTTAGTTTACTACCTGAACTGTCACAACCGGACTTTTTGACACAGCACCTTCAGGTTTCCAGGACTAGCTCCCAGGCACAAGTTAAATATCCGTGCAGAGCTCTGTGCACCTGGGGTGAATCTTTGCCAGAGGAGGAGGGAGGTGTTGGGAGTCACAGCTCCCCAGTGGCAGTGTGATGAAGCCACTCACCCTGCTCGTGACTCAGAGATGAGCTTTGCTCCATCCAGCAGCCAGCGAGGCTCCAGACCCAGAGGCCATATTGATCCAAGCTGTGAGGCTTCAGAGCTGTATTTATCCCAGCCTTTTGTTCTCCCTGTCCCACCTCTGGCTGGTACCTCCACATCTCCTGTGTGGTAGGAATATCTGTGCCTTTCCCTGCTTCAGGGTGCTGACAGCAGAGGTGCAGCAAGGGCCCACTGCCCACATAGGGTAAGGAAACAAAATTGGACCTCACTGAGGAGACGAAAACTGCTCATGACCTTTCCCTAATTATTATTTTCCTTAATGAGTCTTCTCACTTGTTGCTACCTCTAGTAGGAAAGATATTTTCCTTGAATTATCAACACAGCTTAAAAGCAAAAAGTGGGGAAGCTGGAGCTGTGGGAAGTGGGGAGATGGCCTAGGAAAGGATCACCGTGCAGACAGCCCCAGATTTCTGAGGTCTGCCTCTCCTTTGAGCCCCATTTAGAGCAGGTCCGAATAGATGGGGTAATTACCGTGGCAGCGTTTTGGGCTGGTTTAAAAAGCTGCACTTTCCTGGCTGCCTTTGGAGTGCAACTGCAGTGACAAGACAGCATTCCTGCCAACACAGCCTGGCTAAATCCACTGAAACAAGCAACCAACCAGTCTTTTGGAAGAACTCGCTGGGTGGTTTTATTTGCCTATTTGTTTTCAACGACAAGTTTCTGAGAAAAATAGCAGCTTTTTAAAACCCACATACACAGCCAAAAAAAGCTTGTGGACTTTTCCCTCCTCCTCCTCTCTAGTAAATACTCTGCTGCCTCTTTTACAATGCCATTTCTGTTGACGTAAAGCAAAGATAAGAAATGTTTCCCTGTGCTGCCTCGCTCAGTTTTCCATGTGTTGGCTTCTGGCTGACTTGCTGTGTGTCCTTGCTGAGGTCTCAATCCACTTTTGACTGAAAGCACCTGGGTCCTCGCTTGGCTTATCATGCTGACACACATGGCAACCTATTAATCTCCCACTCTCGACGCCTTAACCTCAATGGAAAAGCTCTGGTGCTTTTTAGTGGCTTGTATTTACAGCTACCAGAGGCTGGCACTCAAAGCCCCTAGCTCACTTTTCTATTAAAACCTCTCTCCTGAATCATTGGAGCATCAGCATTTCTGTCCTTCTTGCTCTGGCACTCCCTTTCAAAGGGATGGAGGACTGTAAAGCAGCTGCAGAAGTAAACCTGAGCCAGGATCACATTATCTTCCAGTAACGCTTTTCCCTTGTTCACATCATGTCTCTAATCAGAGGACTTCAAGACATCTCAGAAGCATCTTCTCATACTCTGATAAACTGAGGCTCAGTTTTCACTCAACAGGAATTTTGCTGTAGAGCTATGTTTTTAGGGCCTGCTCCCTCCCTAGCTAAGAGGAGACACTACTCTAGCAAGGTTATCCAGCAAAGGAATCCTTATTCTCATCAGAGAACTGTTTTAAACCAGGCTGGAGTGTGAAAAGAAACCTGTTTAAATTTCTCTGTTGTGTGAAAATAAACCACCCTGGAAGGACTTGCCCTTGTAGAGCAGTGTTGGTACCACTGTTCTGACAACACTTTCTTCCTAAATCCAGTTGAAGCCTTGGGCAGAGAATGGTTCGTAAGCAGGAAAGTTCAGACTAGATTGGCAATTTCCTGATGGCCAGGAGACACTCTAGCTGCTAACAAAATAATTAGTGAGGGACTCACAGGTAGAGATAGGATGTCTGGCTTCTGTTCTGATTTTGTATTGTGCATTAAACGTTCTGACTTGAAAACCTGAGAACTGAAGGTTTTCACCCTGTCCCTGAAAAACAAGAGAAACATAATGCCTAAGTAACCACTTTGCAGTATCTGAAACCTGCATACAGTTCCTCTCCCAAAGCAGATTTCTGGTGGGGCAAGGCACAGCGTGCTGAGAAGTACCAGCTCCTCCCTGGCTGCATCTGCCAGCACCAGGGAACTGGGCTGGACTTGATGCTGAGCTGAGGATCAGGGACACACCTTGGAACCTCCACGTACAAACATGTCAGCCAGGACACTGCAGATTTGGAGGGCAGGGTTTGCTCTGCACCAGCTGAATCATGTTCTTTGCTTTTCTGCCTTTGTGTTACCATGCAGCATGGGAAAAAAAAAAAAAAAAAACAAACCTGTGGCCTTTCTCCCCCTGCTAAGCTGCCTGAGAGCCAGCTGTGGATGCTGTCCTGCGAAGGCCACCCTCAAAGATGGGCAGCTATCAGGGAGGAACAGCCTGTTAACTTTCAGTGAAAGTGACACTCACCCTGGCTTGTTCCAAGCATTTAATCCCCACCAAGAAGATCCTAGCAAAAGCTTTCCGAGAACGATCTTTTAGTGCCAAAAAGGAAAAGGCTTTTCAGCAGTGGCCATGGGGTTCTTCCAAGTTTGATACCAAGAGGAAGCAGCCAGCTCCGAAAGAGATAATACTAGGACCAGTCATTGTTTTTCACACTTCAAGACTAACCAACTAAAAATGTGCAGGCCAATCTGTCCCCACAGGCAGGTCAGCATAGATTCATAGGCTGGGACAAGCTTCCCTTGGGAGGGTGAGTGCATCCTGGCAGAGCAGAAAGGGCTCTCTGCTGCCCTCACCTCCCAGCACCATTGCAGAAGTTAAGTCTCCCATTGGGAAGCTGCTCCCATCCTCCATGAACCATGGGCTCATGCAAGGATGTGTATGGCCCAGAGTATCCCTGCAGACATCCCACGGTGGTGTGGAGGTGGTGGAGTTCTCCAAGAAGTATTGATATCTGTTCTCTTTGGCTACTGACCGTTTCAACCCAATCTGGGCAAGTTTTACAAGCACAATATGATATGGGTCAGCATTATGAAGCTGTTGTGTGTCCTGTCTCTGTGTCTATGGGAGACATAGACTATTATCTCACTTGTACTCTCTTTTCTCTCACAATATTTGCATTTAGGACCAGCAACATCTATCTCCTTTCACCTGCCTCATTGCTGTCTCCTCCTGCCTTCATTGGTCTGCCCCAACAGTCTGGGCTCTCATTGTCTCTTCCCAGTCCTCTAGCCAGGTCTTACCACATCAGCTTCTGTCACAAGTCATTTGCAGACTGGGACCTTAAATACAGCCTCATATCCAAAATGCAAAGAGATATCCCTGCATTTACTTTATCAATATGTAAAAGTGTCTCCATTTTTAGGTCTGGCTATCAAGTCTGGACTCCCTGGTCCAGACACAAGCTCTGCTTCTCCCATTGTGCAGCTGGACCCCATCCAGAACCTCCCAGCAATCTCTCTGCAGGACTGGGACATCAGGCTCCTTACACTTGGGTGTACATTTTGGGGGAGGAAAACCCGAGATCTGGCAGGCTGCTCTGGAACTTAGCTCCCCTTTGAAGCAGCCCCAAGGCCTGAAACTGTCATAGTGATGGGTTTGGGTATGGTGTACAGGTGGGATGTGTGGAGTGAGGTGATGAATTTTGGTGCACATAGACTGCTGGGGTTCAATCCCATTCCAAGAGATGCTGAGTGTTTTGTTTGGAAACAAAACAGATGCCCGGCATAACCCTGAGAGGAAAACCAATAAAGATCTTTTAGCTTGTCTAGAAAAGGAAATGTCTGATGTACAGAAAATACCTCTGAGATATACGTAACTTCAGGAACACAGATTATGACACTGAAGATTCTGGTAGGAGTGTACACAAGACATAATGGATTGTAGTCTAGTCTTGGGCACGAAGGCTGTGGAGATCTACCTGGGGATCATGTGAAGATGCTCATAAATGCAGGTAAAGCGTGGATGGAGGATGCACACAATAAGGATGAGAGCAGGGCAAGAACCTGCCCAGGCAGCCAGCAGAGTTTCTTCCTCAGAGTTCACAAAATGTTGGGAAGGTTGTGGCAGTAAAGTTACTCACTAGTCTGTCATGACAGGGAGGGCATTGCTTAATAGGACTGAGAGGTTTTTTTTTTTTTCCCAACTGCTGGAAAAAAGCCCCTAGAGATCAGGAGTATGGTGAACTGGGATTTTGACAGTTGTTTTGGGAGTCCACCTGAGTAGCTAGTGGGGTTGCGGCAGCTAACAGAAACCAGTAAGGGGATTCACATGTGGGCTGATGGTCAGTGTGGCAAAGAGTGTCTGTGCTGCAGTTACTAAGCCTGTTTTGAGTGCTGTCTACTCTGCTTCTGGCTCCTCAGAGATATATGTCCAAACTGAGCTGTCTTTTCTGTTCAGCTTTCACCTCTGCCACTCTCACCAGCCCCACCAATCTGCAGCACATTGCCCAAGCATGTTTTCTTCTCCAGTAGCCTTTGGATTTACTTCCTTCTCTCCAGATTGTCTCTGTGAACTGGGGCTCCTGTAGCAGAAATAGCATGGCAGGTTATAAACCCCAGTGAGCAGAAGAGCAATGAAATGCCATATGTCACAGGGCCAGGGGCAGTTCCATCATTCAGATGTTTGGCATCGTGTTGTTATTTTTCTTACCGAGATATTTATCTTACGCAGTATGTCCTCAGCAGTGCCCAGGTGACTTGCTGCAGACCTAGCATGGAGAGCCCTGGGAGAAGCAGTGCCTGGAGCAGAGCTCTCACCTCTAGTGCAGCTGGAGGGATGTGGGGTAGCCCTAGGGCAGTGAGGGGCTTACAGGTCGAACAGGCAAATTGGTGACCATCAACCAAAATGCAGGACACGAAGCACTTTTCAGCAGCTGAGACCACAGATCAGCTGAAAAGGATTTTGAAAGCGAGATAAAGGGCTCACCTCCCGTGGTGCTTCCCCTGCAGAGGCACTGCAGATAGGAGGTTAGGGTTAATTTGTTTTCTGAATTAACTAGGAATTTGGGAGGCTTGAAGCAATTGTGCTTTGTTTTGGTTTGGTTTGGCTTTTTTGTATTTTTTTTTTTTTTTTCACATTTATCTCAACAATCCTTTTTGCCTTGAGGCTCTTCTCAGTCAGAACTTGGCTGGAGGGGTGGTGAGAGTTTGCTGTGTTAATAATGCCTGCAGCTTACTGCTCCCTTTCCCCAGTAGTGAAAACTTCCCTGAGATCGATATCTTGGGCGATGAAAACGTTCTTGAAACAAAGACCTGGCAAATAAATACTTGAGGGTTTTTTTTAAGTGACGAATCAAACATAATGAAAATAGAAACATCTTCTACTCCTCCGGCCCTTTTCCCTCCTAGTTCTAAAAGAACAGCCTCAAAAGCACTTATCAGGAGTCAGTGTAAGTCAGAGCTGTCCTTTATACAAGCTATCTTTTCTTTCTCATGTTGTTGCCCTTTCTTTGCTGCCTCATACTTCCCTTTTCTTTTATCCCCACCTCCCATGCCATCAGCCAGCTCAGCTGCATCACCATGATCTCCCTCTTTGGAAATTTAAGGGGTGCATGACAGATGAGTTTGTTTTCCAGACCTTGAGGTCGCTCTTCTCAATAAAAAACAGGATCTTGCTGACAGTCCTGCAGAGCAGGCTGTACCCTTCCCTTGAACAAGCATCAGTGCATCACGTCATGCTCGGAGCGCGCTGCCTCGCTCCCTCACCTCTCTCCGTGTCAGGCTTTTCAAGTTGCTACAAGAAAAAACGAGAAGACCAAAAAAAAAAGAGCAAGCTTTCATTCTAAGGCCAGCATCCAGTTCACATTTTTTTTTATATGGCAGGGAAAACGATAAGGCAGGATATAACAATGACCTGCTTCACGTCTTGATAAAATTATTTCCTCTCTCTGTCATTTTTCTCAAAGAATAATATTTGACTAAAGCAAACATGTAAGATAGAGCGAGAGCTTTTCTGTGAACTGGCTGATAATGCACCAGATTCAGCCCCGCGACAGACAACTGCCACCCTGTTGACCTATGTGGAGTTAAGCCTGTTTATTCCCCAGCTCAGAGCTCTGAAAACAATTGGGTTCAAACCTGTAAGGTGTGTGATAGGGTTGAGGCTGAAAGCTTTGGAGACAGCAGCTATCTGTTACAGCACCCCTCCATTAAAGCACCCTCAGCCCACCGCCAGCATGGCTGCCCGGGAGCTGCTGTGACTTGCTGCTGTGGTGCGTATGGGCCTCTCCCCTCTGCAAAACAACCAGTTAGCTCATCCTTTTACACAAAAGGCTACTGTATTTGGTAGGGTACATTACAGTATAGGGCAACCATGCAGCTCTGAATCCACTCACGCCCCCCTCCCTGAGCACAGAAACAATGCAGACCGTTATAGCTATCTCACTGGTGCCTACTTAGCTCAATGCATTGACTGTATTTGTCTACTGAAGGTGTTAAAAAATGTGCATGTGGCATTTTTTGCTCACAGCACTTGCATGAAGAGCTTTCTCACATCATCTCTAGATGCCATTCAAGCAGATTGTCACCCAGTGCATATCATCCGCCCTCCCTTCGCCCACCTGCAAGAGTTTTCGTTGTGGCTGTACATCTTTTCTCTTAATGAATTCTCATTGCGGCCATGGATTTACCATGTCTCACTGCAGGTAAGAGGGCACATTGCTCAGGCACCCTTGTGCTCTCCATTGAGTTCTGTTGTGTCCTGGAGTCAGAGATTGGAGATCTGCTCACTTTCACTTGGTTCACTGTCCAAAATGGACATATGTTCCTCTGCTGTCAGGACTTCAGCATGCCAGGACATGCTGCCCAAGAGGGCCAAAGTTGACCAGTGTACTGTATTTATTTACCTTCAGTGTATTTACTGTATGCTGACTTCCAGCATTGCATGCCATTCACAGTTCTAATGAGGTCTATGATTTATTGCATGCTTCTGAGAGTAAAATACAGTTTTCATTTCATTTTTCTTTTCCTTGCATTAGTGTGGTATGAACCTAGTCTAGTCTATTGACTTCTCTCCAGTTTCTTTTTCCCCGAGGTGGTAATTTCCTCTGGATTTCTAGAGATAGAAAGCTACCAACACCTAGGATCTGGCAGGAGAGGGATATCAAACATGTGGGCATGGAGATGGAGACTCCTCTTGACAGCTCTGCTGCTCAGGCACAATGGGCCTTTCTATCAAAGCTCACATGTGTGGGAGATAACTTTCTTGCGCTCTGCTCAGAGCCTGAGGAACAAACTCTCAGAGGGAACTAGAGCCTTAAAAGTCATCCCTTTTTCCATTGGGCGTGGCTTTTGTTGCCTTTGTCTTGTGTAGAGGTGCAGCTACATATAAACATAGAACCACACAGGATAAAACTGAGCCACTGGACTGCAAACGTGGCTCTGACCCCTGCACGGAGTAGTAGGCAGCAAAAGCAGACGTAACAGCATCTAGTCTCCATGCTCCACATAGCTCTTCAGAAAGGACTGAGGATGAAATTCCCCATCTTGTGTAGATCATAGAATCATAGAATGGTAGGGTTGGAAAGGACCTTTAGACATCATCTAGTCCAACCCCCCTGCAGAAGAAGGTTCACCTAGATCTTAACTACCTTCAAGGTTTCACTGAAGCGACTTGTTTTCAGTTGAGAAGGGACACAACTCTGTGTAATTCACCTATTTTCCTGTTGGCTCATTTGAAGGTAAAGAAGGATCTGTAACAACTCTGAGTGCTGGGATTGGTACCTGACTTTGGTCAGGGATGTGATTTGTCACCTGTGTCACTCCTACACCAAGGTACATGGTTCACTGTTGAAACATAATGTTGCCACACTACAGGTAGCTGTGCAGCCCATCAATCACTACAGCAGAGTGGCCAAGCAAAGGCTTCTCATCTCTTTGAAACATCTGATGGGTTGAAAGTGCCTAATACTGAATTATACACCACGGCTTTGCAGACAGGTGTCAGTGGAGCATGAAGGCTTTAGGGCTCTGCTATGGAGCAGCCACCCCAAGAACAAGTGTAACAACAGGCCGCCATGATGGTAACCTTTCAAAGAGCTGCAGCTGTTTGCAAAGCAAGCCGGCACCTACAGGTGTCATGTTTTTCCCTTTCCCAACAAAAATAAGCTGTGTTAGCATTATCCCAGCACAACTGCATCCATACTCTGGGGAGTTGGTTGCAACAGTATTGTTAAAGCAATTCAGCTTTTCCAAGTAGAAAGGCTACAATTACACTAAATTAAACCAGAATGCTTTTCTCCTAACCTAGGCGTCCCCACGAGGACCTGCACCAAAATAACAAAGGTATGAATTAAGCCATTTGTGTTGGTTCAGTACATGCTTGAGTGCAGGGAGGCTCTCACTGACCTTTCCAGCTGTCAATGCTGGCAAATCTCAGCTGCCTGAGTGATCTCCTCTTCTCAGACTTCATCACAGGGTGCTTGATATGTAAAAGCACCCAACGGGGAAATAAATGATTCGTGACTGTAGCTGGGTATCCTGTGATGTCTCTCTCTGGTGCTAACTCTTGTATGTGACAGCATCATCTTTGTTCATTTAGAGGAAGGTAATTCTGCAGGGCTGGTGAGTCTCACAGGAGGGTCAGTGGCCTCTGTGGGTCTTGAGCATGAGGGTGACTCTAAACCCCCGTGCTCTGCTGACTGATGTACGTGGTCCCTGCCTGGCTGTGCTGTAGTGCAGGGCTCCAGGGAGATGTTTCTTCCCCCTCCCTCCAACTGCAGGCACAGGGCATCTAACATGGGGTCTGCCAAGCTGCCTTCAGACGGGGAGGACCTCGTCATTGTCCCTGCTTGGAGGGCCCAAAACATTGTTTAAGAGTGCAGGTGAGAGAGCACATGGAGAGCCACAGTGGCTGCTCACATGGAAGTGGCCAGGCATATAGGAAAGCAAGATCGCCTATCCTGAGCGCTTATTTCCACAAGGCTTGAGCCTTGGCAGGGCCTTTGGTGATCAGGCCACACGGCTCCAGGGTTTATAGGAGCAGGAATACCTGACATTTCCAGCTCCTCCAGTGGGACGGGGCAGTTGGGGCACAATGGGCAGCTATGTTACCGTGCTGTGGTGTGAAACCAGCGGAACGAGCACTCCAGGTCACATTAGGGAATCGATGATGCTGAGAATAGCAAACTGAAATCCCAACTGCCACACAGCAATCTGCACTGATTTGGGTAAGTCATCTCAGATACCTGTGCTTGCTGTCTGCAAAAGGGGGATATTAACAGCTACATCACAGATTCTCCGGGTAGCACCATTCGTGTTGGTAAAGTCTTGTTAAGGTCTCCAAAAAAAAAAAAAAAACTGTGTTAATAACCTTTCCAATACGGAGCGGAGACAAACTTTTACACAGCCTTTTATTTTCTGTGCTCAACCGCGAAGCTTCCCACGGCCAGCTTAATTTCAACGGTGCTAAAACCGCCGTCTCCCCCGCGTTCATACCTGGGAGCTTACGGACTGCCCTGCCTGCCGCTTCCACGGCAAACACGCCGAGAGCAGCCCTCGACACTTGGGCTCGCTCCTGCCCCGGTCAGCCAGATCGGCTTCAGTTCGTCGAGGAGGGCGAGGGGCGCTGCCGTCCCAGCGCACCAGAGGCAGCGGCAGCGACCGCCCCCACCTGCCCCGCTACACCGCCGCTCCCGCAGCCGCTCCCGCGTCCGGCCCCGCTCCTGCACGGCAGCGCGGGCGGGCGGCGCGCGGCGGGGCGGGCGGGCGAATGAGCGGCGCGCCCNGCCGCATCGCGCCGGGCTGGGCAGTGCCGTGCCGTGCCGTGTCGTGCTAGGCTGGGCTGGGCTGGGCCGTGCGGCGCCGGCTCCTCCCCGCGCGGCGCTATGTCACGCGGAGGCGCGGGGCTGGCGGCTGCGACTCGGTAGCGCGGGGCGAGGCGAGCGCAGCTCGGTGCAGCGCAGGCGGGATCCTGCTGCGGCGGCAGCCACCGCCCGCGCTGCGCGGAGAGCC
>WBNH01002457.1:96936-219640 GCA_013401255.1 Urocolius indicus | reverse complement strand
CGGGGACCGGGGCAGGGGCCGCCGCGGGAGCCGGAGCCGGAGCTGGGGGCGAGCCGCGGCGCAGCATCAAGTGCGTGCTGGTTGGGGACGGCGCCGTGGGGAAGACCAGCCTGGTGGTGAGCTACACCACCAACGGGTACCCCACTGAGTACATCCCCACTGCCTTCGACAACTTCTCCGGTAAGGGCCGGGGGCGGCGAGAGGGGGTGCTGCTGGGGGTGCTGCCGCCACGGGGAGCTGTGCGTCCCGCCTGTGCCGCCCCCCGGGGCCGTGGCGGGGCTGCTGGGGGCCGGCGAGCGGAGGTGGCGCGTCCAGCTTTGGTTATTTCGTTATACGTGTTTTTGGGGAGCAGGACTCCGCTCGGGCGGGACCGGAGCTTGTTAGACTTCTGTAGCAGCCAGCAGCGCCGGTTGATCCCCGTGTAACGGAGCTGGGCTGGTAGCTGCTCTCGCACCCGGCCGTGCGGCCAAAGCCCGGCTTTAATTGTTAACTCTCCGATCTAAAACTTCCAGCTCTTGGCCAGCTAGGAAACCGCCTAAAAGGCAAGCTCAAATACTGGCCTTCTGTCACCGCTGCAAAGGGGGAGGTTCTGGGTTTTCTCTTCGGTTCAGCGAGGTCTTTGTGTGTGTGTCCCGGGCGTGTTGGAGATGGACTAGAGGATAATAAACCGGAGAAAAGGGACGCGGACTGCTTGGCTGGCTCTCCCCGCTGCCAGCTGAGAGTTAGGGCGGTCGCTGCCTCGTCTCTTGCAGTGAAATGAATCGGAAAGCCCTGAAGGGCTTGTGTGTGCCAGAGCGTTAGCGATAGACTCCCTTCCGACTCTCTTAAGTTGTTAAATCTAAACTAATTGAAGACTGTAAAAGCCAAGGGGTGGTAAATGTTCATTCTTGCTCTTTTTTCTTTCACGGAAAGCATGTAAAGTTGGACTCACCACACTTTTTCCCCCTACCTCCTCCTTTCTCCCCAAAGCTGTCGTGTCTGTCGATGGCAAGCCGGTGAGACTTCAGCTCTGCGACACAGCTGGTCAGGTCAGTGAAGCCACTTACTTGATTTAAGTGACAGCGGGAGGGGAGAGGCTGTTGCGCAAAGTAGTCCTGCTAATGACATCATGGATTTGAAAGGATTCCCAGTGTTTGATCATCTTACTAAACTGCTGTCGTTTTCACTGCTACTTGACCCGTTGCTTTGCCCAGTGTCTGTTGCAGGGTGGGGGACATCCTGTGCCCCCTCCCCCCGGCGATATAGGGGCTGGGCACAGGCTGCTGCTCTGCCAGCTCAAGCTGCTGCTCTGCTTAGCCTGACTGGAAAGGCTGAACATATTGGGGACTGAAGGACCACCTAGTTTTCTCCTTGAGCAGTTGTCATTGTGTTTTTACTAGATATCTGTGGCTTTAAGAATTACTGATGTTTGGGATGTATCCATGCAAAGCACCCACAGCTTGTAGGTGCCTGGAGATGGAGACTGTGTTTTAGAAGTGGCAGAAGCTTAAGGGAGAAAAAAGTCCTATTGAGTGTTGTCTGTGGAGACTTCATATTTGCTGGTCCCACCCCATAAAAAGTGCTGCTGTCCCAGACACGAGGTTTGCTCTAATCTAAGTCCTGAAAAGTTGAGGGTGACTGGATGCCTCTCAGCTCCTAGTTTGCCTGATGCATAAAACAAGCCTGTTTCTCCCCTCCTTGTGTTTTCTGCAAGTCCCTGCCTTGCACCATCCAGAGCAGCCTGCAACACTGCTTGCCAGGGGGTTGAGTCTGGGTGTCCAAAAATGTTTTGCTACCTAGCTGGTGTTCGAAGGCAACAGGAGTTAGGTTCCTGTGCAGCTTTGATCTGGGTCTATGCCTTCAAAAACCACACTGAAAAATCTCAGTGGCCTTAACATACAAACCTATTTAGATGAGCTGCAATTGGGCGTCCTACTTAGGAAAGGGGTTTTAAAGGGCTGTGCAGTCCTAGACAGCAGCACAGGACTCCCATGTGCCCTAGAAACCAAAGCTCAAATCCTACAAGCAGCCTTCTGCAGGTAGTGCTAGGAAGTAAAACAGCAGAACTGTCCCACAGTTTTGTGTCCCGCTGAATTGATGGGATGGTGCTGCAACAGCTTTGGCTGTACCTGTTTGTGTGCAGAGCGTGGCAGGTGATATTGCCACTTGAGTGTCAGCCTGTGGAAACGTGGCCACAAACTGCAGGAGAGACAGGCAGGCCTGCTCACCTCCTGCCTTTGCTGCCCTTAATGGTTAAGGTGTTTGCTCTGCCTGCCCCAGTGCAACTGGAATGGGTAGAGACGCTGACTTTAAAATGGAAGAGGTTATCTAAACTGACAGAAGTAGCCCTAAATAAAAGATACCTAGCTAGATACTTTGCTGAAACTGCTGCCGTGAAATGGCTGCTGAAATCTGCAGCTAAAAAAAGCACTCCAGGCAGAGGGAAACTTTCAGCATCACCATCCCTAACAGGTGTAGAGTCTTTGCAGGTCACGTACCTACCATTGAAACTGCAGGCGTGTACTTGGGATGTAAAGGACACTGTTTCGTCTTGGCAGAAATCCTTAAGATGTGGGTTTGGCTTTCAAACCCATTGAATAAAGCCCTTTTGAGGTTTCTCGTGTAGCAAGAAGAGGCAATTACATGGCAAGGTGCCTTCTTGTAAACGGCCCTGTCCTTCAGAGCAGCCTCTCAGTCAATGCGGGGTTTCTCTGGAGCCAAGCGGTAAGAGCCTGGTTTCCTCGGAGGCTTAATCTGGGAATCAAGAGAGCTAATGAAGCTTGCTTTCTTGACTCGTGTTTTATAAATCGCTGTCTCTCTCGGAGATACTGCTGGAAGAAATCCATTTGAGCGGAACAAGACTTCTGAAGGCTTCCAGTGGGCTTTAAACTGCATATCCTGGGCCTCTGGAGGCTTTAAAGCAAAATTTCACTTCTCAAAAATGAACGTGGAACTTGCAATTCAGCAGTAAACTGCAGGTACCAGAGAGATGTTTTCAGCTGTGTGTGTGTCCTTTGCACTCTCAGTTCAGAGCTTTTTGAGAACACGATTGGTTTTAATTAAAATGTCACTGCTGCTGAGGCAAAATCCTACCTGTTCAGACTGCTAGTGTTACCCTGCTTTTATCCTGCTGTCAGCATAAAAGCAGCCTGCCTGCAGTTAACCCTTGCTTCTTGTCACATTCAGGATCAGCAGCACGCCTTTGTTAGCATGAGGTGTTTGGTTTTCTCTGGCTAGTTCCTGAAACTGGAAAAGGGCCTGGCTTTGCTGCACTAAAACTAGAAAAAGAATAAAGTAGCACTGGGAGGCCTGTTTGCAGTTTGTTTGATGTGGCATGGGTGGGAGGGAAAGGTAAAGCTCTTACTCCATGCCATTGGCATGTTAAGCCTGTGCATTGTGAGTCAGTATTGCTGCCATCAGATTTAAATCCCTGGACACAATGGCAGAGAAATTATTCCCATATCCCGTAGGATGTTGTTAAGTAGTCACCAGTTGAAAAGCTGATTCCAGCAAAGGCAGCTTGCTGTCTTGTCTGCTGCTCTGCTCTTGCCAGGATCTGGAGGTTGGGGTGTCAATAGAGCAGCTTTGAGGTACTGTGGAATGCCTCTCTTTTTGCTGACCCCTGCCTTTGAGAGGTGGACCTGTAGCAAGTACTTTCTCCCTCCCATCCTTTGATTTTTTTTTTTGGCTTTGTCACTTGTGTTCCATAACCTGCTTCCTGCAGCGTTGCTCCTCTGCTGAAATAGGGCAGAGAGCCTGTGTACAGGGAGTGGAGGAAATATTTAAGCACTTGACTGGCTTGAGAGTTAGGTAGAGAGGAATGTCATGAGGTTCAACAAGGACAAGTGTAGAGCCCTGCACCTGGGGAGGAACCCCATGCACCAGTACAGGCTGGGGATTGACCTGCTGGAGAACAGTTCTGCAGAGAGAGACCTGGGAGTGCTGGTGGGCGGCTCAAGGAGGGCGTGGATTCTCCTTCTCTGGAGGTTTCCAAACCTGCCTGGACATGTTTCTGTGTGACCTGACTGAAATGAACCTGCTTTAGCAGGGGGTTGGACTAGATGATCTCTAGACGTCCCTTCCAACCCCTACCATTCTGTGATTCTATGATTTTGTGAAACAAACTGTGGTGTTAGAAAAATCCCAGCTACATGGGGAAGCCACCACCTTCATCCTGTGTGCCCAATGGCGGCAGAGTACCTGTTGGCTAGCATCAGTGAGACTTCAGGCTGGGTGTGGGAGACGTCTGTTCATAACACGCTTTGGTAGGTGGTCTGGGTGCTCTAGTTGAAGTGCTTGTCAAGACAGCAGTGGCAGGTGATGCTCAGTTTCCTCAAAGGACTGCATCAGGCTGGAGCTGGGAGCATACTGGGATGTGCTCTGGGGCTGGTGTGCTCTTTCCTTGAGGTGCTAATGCAATTTCATTCCATGCAGGATGAATTTGACAAGCTCAGGCCTCTGTGCTACACCAACACAGACATCTTCTTGCTGTGCTTCAGCGTGGTGAGCCCCTCATCCTTCCAGAACGTGAGTGAGAAATGGGTTCCCGAAATCCGGTGCCACTGCCCCAAAGCGCCCATTATCCTGGTTGGGACACAGTCGGATCTCCGTGAGGATGTCAAAGTTCTCATCGAGCTGGACAAGTGCAAAGAAAAGCCGGTCTCAGAGGAAGCTGCAAAGCTCTGTGCTGAGGAAATAAAAGCTGCATCCTACATCGAGTGCTCTGCTTTGACTCAGAAAAACCTCAAGGAGGTCTTTGATGCGGCCATTGTGGCCGGTATTCAGTACTCAGATACTCAGCAGCAACCAAAGAAATCCAAGTGTAGGACTCCAGACAAGATGAAAAACCTTTCAAAATCCTGGTGGAAAAAATACTGCTGCTTTGTATAGGGGTTGCAAGGACCTGAATGCTGCTCTGAGGAAATCTAATAGAGGCTATATTAGCTGAAATCTCCTTCTGTGTTGTCCCGAGTGTATAGTGTAGACCTGTATGTATGTGTATATGTTGCTACTGGATATCTCCGTTGCCCTTTCAAGGGTGGCAGAAGGATTCTTAGTTAAATAATTGCTATAAATCAGGTCTGGCATCCAGTTTTGTGTCTAAAACCTCTTGTTAAGGAAGAAGAGCACCATGTGTCTGTGATGGTGGAAGGATTTGCCCAAAGGATTTGACTTGTGTTGTATTGTGTGTGTGTGTGATGGGGTGGAGCACACCAGCAGCCTTTGCTGCTAAGTCTTCACAGAAGGAATGCATGGGCAAGGGTGGAAAGGTAGAGCTCTGTACAGACAAGCAAAGGGAAAAATAACACTGTGCCTCCTAACTGACATTTGTAGCTTTAAAACCCCACTCCTGCTCTCTTCTCTGTGTCTTCTCAAGCCAAGGCTCTTGGGGATCTCATTTAAAAGGGTATGCGAGAGGTGTAATCTATACGCAAATGCCACTGTTGGGAAGGTCATGAATATACCTTCAGTTGCAGTGAGGGAACTTAATCCCTTCTGGAGCTGACATCTCATTTGTCACCTCCTGACTTTGTGAAAATCCTTTCTGTCCTCCTTCACCTGCCCTTCCCAGGAAGCCGAGTGGAAGCCTGAGAACATGACCAAGTTCTAACTCGCTACCTCGAGCAGTGGCGATTTCCTCTGTATTTTTGCAGACGTGATGACAGTTCATCTGTTTCAGCTGAAAGGAATGTAAATGCTGTTTGGTTGGGGTTTTCTTTTTTTTTTATTGTTGTGTTTTGTTTTTTTAAGAGATGTAACAAATATCTGTGCAGCACCGTGTAAACTGCATCTGGTTTTAGGTCTACAGCCAAGAATTTCAGGATGCCGCTCTTTACCTTTTAAGGCTGCTAAAGAAATAACAAATCGGGCAGATCAAGATACATAACAAACTGGACTGGAGGAACTGAGGCTGCTGTGTCCTTTTTGTGGTGCTGTTTTCACCCAAACTAAAGTTTCCCTTCTAAAGGCAGCAGTTGCTTGTGGTTAAATCTTGTCCAAACTCTTAGTCATGACATTGGCTGAGGCCACCCTGGAAATTTACCTGATTTCTTTTATTAATACTACAGATCAGTCCAACAGATAACAGGAATGTGCCTAAAATGTAGCTGAGTGATCAACATAGTGCAGAGTTGAGTGTGACCTATCTTCTGACTAGATCTGATTCCTACCAAACTAAGTCTAATTCCAGCCCTGGAGAGTTTGAGAGACCTGAGGAGTAACATGACTCTCTGCAAGTATCAGTGTTTTAACTTATTCTGCAGAGAACATTTAGCTTGTGCTCTCTGTCTGCCTTTTTATGGCCCTGGCTACCTTGTTTTTTTTTTTTCTTCCCCATGCTATTTCAAAATCAGATTTTTTTTTTTTTTTCCTTTGGCCATAGCCTCGAATTGATCTTTTTTTTATAGTCTTAAACTAAACTGCAGTGGCAGAAAGACTGAACATTCTTTTTTCATCAGAACTGAAGCAATGCCTGATATAAAAAAAGAACTGTGGAAGCCATTTGAGTTGATAAAACTGACCACAATTTACCTCCTGGCCCATTAAAGAAAATGAGACTATGTAAATGGATTCTGGACTGTATTGGCATGGGCTCCGCAGACAGTCATTTTTCCTTCTGTACAGCAAAATGAGTGCAGAATGGGTAATGTTCCATTGCTGAAAACTTGAAAATGGGATGGAAATCTTTAGCTAGGGCCTGATTCAATAAAAATCTGTTGGCTTATGTACTGGAACAGCCTGGAAAAAACAGTCTCCATAGTACAGAAGCTGGATGCATTTAACTCTGCATCTGCTTGGTAATGGTTTAATGTTTACTGGTCATGAAGTTAACATCTAAGCCTTTATCTTTCTTCCTCAAATGCTTTGACAGGTTTTCAAATATGCAGTTGTACCCTCATCTTGAAAAACATGAAGCCAGTTTTCTCTTGCTACTCTGTAAAATGGTGCCAGTCAATGAAGAGTGTGGGTTTGGGGAGGAGACAGGCTTGAATCTGAGCAGCTGCCATTTGCAAAAACAGCAACATTTCTTCTGAAAGATTGTACTGCTTTGTATCATGCTGTACTGGAAGCAGTAGGTTACATTTTATAAGCAGCCTGTTTCATAGTCTGGAGTAGCATTACTTTTAAATGTAGCCAGCTGTGACTATTTCTGAAAATGTGATGTATATACAACTTGTTATAGCCCTTTACTAGGTGTGTGTAAACTGAGGTCTAATAACTTTATGAATACTGCTCTACACAGGGCTACACAGGGTGTAGGTTTTAAGAATATTACTTTTAAAATCACTGGGATTTTACAAACACAAGTGAGGGGGACATGTCTCTATGTAGTCTATAATCTGATGTGCCTTATAAAAAGAAGAAAACCACCTCTTTTCTGTTTTTTAAGTGTAGGCTATATGCCGAAAGAAATATTTCATGTGAGAATGATATAAAAATGAGGTATTTGGAAATAAATTCTGACCTGTGTACGTGTTTGCCTCTGGCTGCCCACTGGGGAAGGCTGGAGGGCAATCCCTGGCCGTGTTCCTGTGCAGATACCCAGCAGGGAGGAGGCAACTGCAGCCCAGGACTGCACTCCTGCTGTCCTGGCAAAAAGTTTAAAACTACAGACTTTTCCCTCTCCCTATGCTGCCCTATCCCCAAGGGGGTGGAAAGGGTGTGATGGTGGGATTTCTGCCTCCCTGGCAGCATGGTAGCCTCTTGCTGTGGCCTTGTGAGGTGTGAGGAGGCTTGTGCCTAGCCTCTTGAAGTGCGGTCAGTGGCAGAAGCACAGCCTGTCTGGGGGCAGTGGGGAGAAATGCCAAGACCATATCTGTCCTGGGGGAGCATGAGGGCCCTTTTGGAAGCACGGAACTGTTCCTTCTTGGCAGCAAGTGTCTTGTCACCCCCTCCTTGAGTCCTGTCCCTTGTGCTAGGGCTGAGCCATGCCAGTCTTGGGGTTGGTGCCGGGCCCCTAGGTGGCCATGGCACAGGGGCCTTCTGCCCTTTGGTGCCATAGTGGCTGCCCTGCAGCTAGCTGTGTTAGCTGCATAGGGAGCAGCACCTAGACTCCCAGGCATTCCTACAGAGACAGTAGTCCTGCTATGAAAGCACTGCAAAGAAAGAGCTTTGCTCTGGCCTAAGGTCTGTATGCTGACAGTTGTTTTGCTGGGAGCTGAGTGGAGCAGGCACACTGGGGTAGCATAGCAAATACTCTCCCACCACACCTGTCTCCCAGGTCATAAAGGCCTATGTATTTTCCACCACAGAAACACATGTGACCTGCAAAAAGTAGAAGAAGGAGATTGATGTGCTGTTCCTTTTTTTTTGTTTCCATAGTCAGTTTCTTGCTGAAACAGTGTTGGCTTTCTTTTCTGCTTTGTTAACCAACATGCTGGGAACTGCAGCCTGCAGCACAGCCACCCTGCCAAAGTGCCTGACCTGCCAGCAGGCTCCTTTCTGGTGAGTACCTGGTCTTGAGTCACCACTGCCATTGCTGCTGCCTTTGAAAGAATCACTTCCCCTGGGTTTATGCACTGGGTGAGGTGAAGTCGGGGTGTGCTTACTGGAGTCTGAGCCACCCCACCTTTGCACACTGACTTTTCAGGCCAAGAGGCTATGCTAGCTGAGAGCCCAGAACCCAAGTCCGGGCACAGAAATTCTCTCCTACCTGCGGGGTGTTGTTTTTCTGCTGGGACGGGCTGTCGTCTTACACGTACTGACATCTGGACAGGACTAAGGCAGTTCAGGTCATCCTTTAGGCCAGGGTAACTCTGCATGTGTGTGCTGCTGTGATCAAAAGGTTCCTTCAGCTGCCCTGCTTCAGATACTGGATGGGCTGGCAGCTGATGCTGATAAGAGCATACTGAAGTAAGCCCACTGTACATAGGATTTTCCAGGAACACTGAAATTGCTGCAGCTTTATGATGGATAGAAGTTCCCAAGAGAGGATTTTGTTTTCTTTCATATCAAACTTAAGTGCTCTATGAAAAATCAATCTTTTCTTGTTTTTTTTCTTGGAAAAAAATGTCACCCTTACCATTTTTTCCATGTATTTTGTGCATTGGACATACCTCTAGAGTATGGTTGAGGGTTGACTAGAGCTGAGACATTGACAAATGTGGCAGTTTTGGGAGAGGGTGTCCCTAAGGAAACTTCACCACACTCTACCGTTTATTTTCTTCGTAGACCTCAGTTACTGACCACAGAGAGTGGGAGACTGCTGCAGGAAGTGACTTTTTTGTATGACTGCATGCAGCTGACCTAGTACTGTTGTATACATTATGCTTAAACACTAAACCTCACTGAAGCATGTGAGCGTGCTTACAGTTGAGCAACCTTTCTGAGCTCTGAAAGATGGTCGATGTGCTCAGAGGTTTGTACAGAAGAGACCTCTGTCAGCTTCTCTCTTTAGTGTTGTATTGGCATACAGCAAGGTGGGAAAAGGGGGAAAACAACTACTCAGGAAAGAGCAAACCATTATAAAGAACTGGCAAATAGACTCTTGGGCAATGGGAAGTGATAGAAACTACTTTTACCTACTTGAAGCATAAGCAGATTAAAAGCCCAACTAGAGAAATTCACGTGGAAATGAATAGCCTCAGGGAGGGTTGTTAGATACAAAAATAGAGCTTTTTCTTGAGGAAGTCTCAAAGCTGTGGATAGTTGGAAACTAGGAGGAAATATCACTGCACACTCTTGGGAAAAATCACTGCATTTGCTCAGTTCTTACACTCTCTCCTCAAGCATCTGTGATGGCTCAGGACAGGATGTGGGATGAGGTGGACTTTTGGCATCAACCAGCATGGCTCTCCTTGTGTATTTAATGTTTTTGAAAGAGCAGGATGAGTTTCAGGCCAACAACAGGGCCTCAAAATCCAATAGGACCTCCTGAAGCTTTAGCTTCCCACATTGCTGGCAGCCAGTGTGAAGATGTAATGTGATGAGGGTTGTTCACTACCCATTTAGTGCATTCCTCCACAGTATAACCTGGGGAACGAGCACTTGCATGATTCAACGAATTTCACTATCTGAGGCAGGGTATTCTTCCATGTTACCAATTTATTTCCCCACGCTGCTTTAACAGGATGGATACATCTGTGATGTGATATGTATGAAAAAAAAAAAAAGGCATCTCAGTAAAGCCCTAGCTTGGACCAGCTTTTTTAATTTGAGGGAAATGTGTCTAGAGGAGGAAGTGCGAGGAGCAGCAATCTGTGAGGGACTGCACCTAAGCTCCTGAGGAGCTTCTCTGGCTCTTCAGCACAGAGCAAGGAGACCTGCAGCAGACACCAATTCAGACGCTACTGGGGAGTGCAAGAGTTTCCCCAGGTGTCTTTTTCTTTAGGTCTGTACATTTAGATAGATCCTGATCATATTATTTGGAGGCAAAAAAAGCGCACTTTTAATGACATTGCCTCTGTATGGTTCTTTACCCTAATTTCTCTGGGAGGTATGGATATTGATCCTCTACTACTGCTCAGAGTTTTACTGTTTGTGGTGGTTCCCTGGGTGCAGCCCACCTGCTTCAAGTCCTCTGTAAATTTTAGTCCGCCATTTCCATGCCTAAGCATTAAGTACCCAAAAGAGCTAGTGTCTGAGTCTGCTTCATTGAAGTCCTTCAGTTATTGTTCATCAGAGGACAGGCTTAATTACTTGGCTTATGGGATCTCCACACAACCCCTCTTGCAAAAGATTTTGATTCACCTTTTCTAAAAAGTGTGTGGTCATCACCAGTCTCCCAGAGTACCTATCTGTACATTTTTTCTGACTCCTGATCCATAATTTATTCAGTTAACTCCACAGATTTTTTTTAAGGTCCTTTTCCCTGGGATGGTAATTATAGCAGCAGTGGCCTAATGGGGTTAACATGGATGGGATAAATATGACATGGGTTAAAGCTACTTTTCCAGTCACAGTAGGGTGCTCCTGGCTGTGTGTATGCCCTGGGCACTCTGTGGCCACCTCACCTGTGTTCCTGATGCTGGGCCCTTTGGTGATGCTACTTGTTAACCATGGCAGAAAACAAGCTCCAGGCAGAAATGTGACTTTTATGATTCATGCTTGCATTTTCAAGTTGCCGATGGAGTGAGAGCTGCATGCACAGAGTCCTGTCTTTTGTGCTGGCAGGCGTTTGCTCTTCTGTGGTTTAGTGGGAGTAATAGCACCATGAAACAGCTGCACCATTTTCCTCTGCCTCACTACACCTCTTTTTGGTGGAGGGACACCAAACAAGATTTACTTGAGGGTGGTGCTCAAACAGTAGCCCCCTCCCAGCCATCCTCTCTTTCCAGGGCCACCTCTACCCTTAGATTCCCTCTCTACAGGCAATTTTCTCATTTCTTTTTCATTCAAAATGGCACATTGCCTGAAGCCTTGTACTCAGCAGTTTTCTGTTCCCTGCATCCTGTTCTTCCATCTCTTGAGCTCTGTCACGGCCTTTCCACATTCTAATTACAAGCTCAGCAGGCTTCAGGCTTCCCTGTTCCTCAGGGCTGAGCAAAACCACTCCTTTTTCTTTCCTCTCATTTTCCTCATCTACCACAACCCACCTGGCTGAATCTAGGGAGAAGACAGGCAGCAGCCTATTGCAGAGAAAAGATTGAAGATTGTGTGGTGATAGCACAGGCGTAAAGTCTCTCCTGCTGCTCCTTGTTACTGGCGTGATAAGGCGGCACCAAAGGCCTGTGTGAGGGGCGAGGGTGCCTGTATCTGCTGGGCTACAGGCAGAGCCCTGGCCATTTTCAAAGGGCTTTGAAGTACCCTCTGACAATCTCCTCTGGGAGATAAGAGACTGCAGGGAGAGGAAGGCGTTCCTGGAAACAGTTTCAGCAGCACGTATGTTTATTTAGGCTGGGTAAGGAAGCCAAAGGCTGAACCGCTGACACCTGAGAAGATATGCAGGGATTCAAGCAGAAAATGCAAAGTAATGTGAAACCTCGGGTTTTTAAAGTTTAAGTCAATCTCTCTAGAGCCTGACTCAGGCCTGCAGTTGTATGAGGCAGAGGCTAGTAAGTACATCCCTGTCTGATCCTTTCAGTATCTGCACGGAGCTGTTATTTACAAATTTGCCTTCACCCTCACTAATGCCATCTGCCCAGGCAGCTGCCCAGGGTGGACAGCCCCAGCAGTCTCACACTTGCTGCACAGTTTTAAACTGAGCTCCTATTGGTCCCATCATGTGCTCCCTAGCTCCAGCATTGCCAGAGGTGGTGAAGGTAAATAGTTGGCCAGGTGACCAGGTAAATGACAGGGTGAACTGATCTGCTGCCTTCTCTGTTTTATAAACCACTGTCACATCTCCTTTTTTCTCCTCATCTGAAGAATCCCAGTCTATTTTAGTGTCTCCTTGTTGCACAGTTGCTCAATCCCCTCGATTGCTTCAGTTGCCATCTGTCTGGGTCTCCCCTAACACTACCATCCCACTCCTGAGGGGCAGAGGGCAGAGTCATGTTTTGTTCTCCATCGCTCTTCCTGGTAATGCCCAACATTTTACTGGTGATCTTTCAACAAGCTTTGTTTGTTGAACCTTGTCCAAAAAGTCCTGGCCAACCAGCTTTATCGTGTCCCTGGGACCCTTGTTACCCTCAATCTTGCCTTCACCCTTTACAACTGCAGCAGCTTTCCGGGAGGATTTCACTTCAGAGAAAGGAAACTGTTACTTTCCCAACAAAATATTGTCCATGTTGTCCATTATGTTACTCTATTGTAGCATCTACCCTCCATGGGAACGTATGGGAAATGTTTGTTGTGAGACTGGTACAGCACTGGGAAGGAGAAACCTCCCAGGGGCTTCCTCTGATCCAAATTTTCCTACAGATCTGTGATCCTACTGAGGATTAAAGTGAAATGACAGCTTTCTGCATTTTCCCTCCGTCTGGAGGACATGGATAGTGAAAATTTCCTGTTGCACCAGGTTACTATAAGGCTTCAGTATGCTATGCCAAGATTTTCAGGTGTGACTCAAGTTTTTGGCTGCTTTGGTGGGTAGCTCACCAGGAATTGTTCAATGGGTTTGATGATCACCAATCCAGTGGAAAGCAAGTCCCTTTATCATTATTCCAGGTCTGATTTCACAAATCTCCAATTGCATTTTGCCCTTAGGAGAGCACAAATGCTTGTCCTGCCTGAGGTGGGAGGCAGAGTAGCAGTGCAAAATAGTGTTCTCCTGCCAAAATGCTTTGAGAAAGAGTTCTCCATGCTGTTCTTTAAGGTATAACTTAAAACTGGTTTTGACTCACTGGACAAATACTATGTGCAGAATGTGACATTTGTCCAGTTAGAATGGAAATTCACTAAATGTTATCAAAATTACACTGAAAATGTTCCATAATAACTTTGGTTGTGAAAGGCAATTGTGAAAATGTGATGTTTGTAGTGGGGTCACAGAGAGCAGATTTGGGCTAGTAATTGTAAAATATTCTTACTTTTGTGAGAGATTGTGTTCCCAGACATTCAGCAGTAGACATCTGCTGTGGCTGGAGTTCAGGCAATGGGGACACTTGATATACTGTTACTCCAGACTAGAAAAAATATTGAGTATGATATTATTATAAGTGCTACCTTTAGCAGGAAAATGCAAAAGCAGCAAGCAGGTTGGATTCTGTAAACTAATTGTCAAAGAGATGAAATTCCCTCTTGTTGCATTCAGAGCTTGCTGTCAGGATGCAAGGTGCAGTCTGTAGAGACTGATCAGGCATTTTACCCCTGTGAATCCAGAGAGGCAACTGTTACGTTCAATGCTTTTGGGAGAAGCAACATCAAAATAATGAGGAGAAATGGACGGGAGGCACTTGGCAAGCCTGATGACAGAAGGATGCCTTAATAAGCACAGTTATTGTTTGGGATCCAGTCCAGATTTTTGGAGTTCTTCACCTGAAGGGTCAATTAAAGCAGTCACTAAACCCTTTTAAAGTGCCACAGATGGATCCTAATTAGGACCAGGTTGTTCTGGCTGGAGGCTTCATCTGTTGGTAAAGCTTTCTGGCATGAACCAGGTCTGGCTGACCAGGAAGCAGCCTCAAATCTTCATTGATCTGTGACAGTTCAAAGTGCATCAACATGTTACAGCAGCTTTCTTACTGGTCCTTTGCATCACTTTACTGTACATCCGAGAGTCTTAATATTTACGAGGCTTGAAATTTTGACCTATGCTTTGGATGCAGAAGACCACAGAGCTGAGAGAGGCAGAGGGAAAGCCCTGGAAGTGGCAGCAGGGAGGCTCAGGGCTGCAACTAAGCAGTGCTCTGGGGCTCTCTGCGGTCCTGACAATTATCATTTATGTAATAAACAGGGTAAAAAGATATTTGAGACTGGAGAGTGCTGCATCTTAGAGTCCTGGTTTAATGCAAACCTCCATTTGCTTTGTAGTCCAGTCTGTTGGCTTCAAAGAGGTGTTTCCACAGTGAGGACAGCATTTACTGTGCAGGTTCCTATTAATTTTCTCATGGCACTTCGTATTTCTCACCCAGGCACTTCTGTTTCTGATTAATTAGCAATCAAGGTGGCAAAAAGATAGTACAATCTGGTGTTTACAAATAGATTTGTCTCAGTGGGTGGACAAGTGTTGAGATTCTCAGGACACATGGGCCATAAATTCCCTGTGATGGAAGAGCTCGGAGTTGCTTTTTTTTTGTTTTGCCCCCTTTCTCCTTTTCTCATCCTGGTTGTCGGGGTTATTCCCAGCAGCGATGTCAGGGGTTGATAATTTGCCCAGGTGCTGCAATCAGGCTGGGACTTGTGCTTCAAAGTCTGTTCCATTGGCTCACACAGTACCCCACAGCCAACATGGCTTTCCAAAATGAACACTTGAGTGGGAAAATGTTTAATAAATGGAATAGCAGCATTGATGGTGCTCATTTGGAAAAGGAGATAATCTCCTCTGTTTGCACTACCTCTGTATAAACGGGTGAAGCATCTGTGAGGTTTGCTCAATAAAGCTGGATTTATCTCCATTGCCTAGAAAATCCCCTTTAATCTTGTGAAACACTATCACTGTAATAAGTTTATCATAACTTGCATCACTTTGCTTGTTCCCCTCTATTGTCTCAATCCAACACGGTGCCAATTTGCAAATGTTTCGCTAGATTAAAGCACTAGGTTTGTGTGAAGGGGAGAAGCATCATATAAATGGAAGAGAAAGGGAAGAGATAGGATTCATTGCATAAATGTTCTTCCAGACAGCTTTTACTCAACACTTGAGTCTTTTGGTTTTATTTCTGCTCCACTAAACTTTACACCCAGGCAGATCAAGCTTTTCCCCTCCACCTTTTAAAGCTTCTGATAAAAATTAGATGTTTGATACTTTTGGGCTACATGTTTCCACATTAGTTAAATAAATCACTTACCTGGGATCCATTTGGCTGTGCTGGGTAGCTTAGGAAGGCCTTAGCTTTGTGTGCTTTTCTAAGCAGGCAGATGGGGCTGCCTGTGTGAAGAGCTGGAGAATTTAGGTGAAACAAAGGGGGAGAGAGGGGGAATTTTCCCTTTGCAGTCTGGTTCTTTGGCCTGCAGACTCAGGTCCCAAATCTGCTCCCAGTTACAGTGTGTAACTCTGAAGTAACTTGATTTACAACAGCCCACTCTGGATTTAACTCCATGTAATTGATGGCAGAGTCTGGTCCTTATTATTCATCCTGCACCTAGCCGGTTTAAAGGGTCAGGGAAAATATCTGAAGAACAGAACTGCCTTTGATCTTTGGTTTAATATTTCTGCTACATTTTACATACACAGAGAGCTTCCATGGCATTTCTCTAATAATTGTTCAGCAAGGAGATGCATAAGAAGTGGTCTCTGCAATGGCAAGGAAGCTTCTGGGATGTATGAAGTATAAACTAGAAACGAGTGAAGGAAGAAGATGGTTATTCCCTCTGTTGTTCCCACTAATAAGGCTATATGCAGGTAAAGGATAGGAAAATAACTACTGAATACACAGCCTCTTCATTAGATCTTCTAATTTGAAATTGTTGGTTTGCAGTGTCAATGCAAACACCAATGCTGTCACTGTAATTCATAGTGGGGTAGTTGCACCCAAGGATTCACGTTTGCCAACATATAAGCCTACACCTGGGCAAATTAGTCATTATTCTGAGTATAGCTGCAACAAAAAAGATAAGACATCTCAGGTCACTGTTTGCATGTGCTGGTTTTTGTGACATCCAGTGCTAATATTTAATTTCATCCCTGCCTCAGAATGTAATAGGAAGTGTCAAGAGGGTTTTGGAGAGGTGAAATGTCTCTCAGTAACATCTGTTACCTCAGATACTCACCAAGACCCAGTTAATCAGTTGTGTTTGACGCTGTCTGAGCATAATTCACTTTTCTTCTTTGCTTTGCAAATCACCTGTAGCAAAACACTGGGATGGAGACTTGAGAGGTACTTTTCAATACCACTCATTATGAGAAGCAATGCACTGTGGCTTCCCCAACAGCTCGTGTTTTCCTTCAGAGACTCATCCTCTCCAAATCATCAACCATGCAAAGCAGCCAGTGGTAGGAGGGTCAGGATTAGCCCACAGACACTGTTTTAGCTGCCTTCCAGACATGCCAGCAGGTCTCCAGGCCAGCCAGAGTCTGCTATAGGGAGAGAAAGCCTTAGGTAGTGGAAAGGATGGGCTTGGTTTTCAGAAATGTGTTACTTTTAAATCTCCACACCTGGTAAGAGAAAAATAATTTTCATTCTATGCTGAGAGATCTGTGGGGGAATCTGTCTGCAAAATGGTAGTGTCTAGAACAAAATATCACATGAGCATATGTTCTTAATAAATTCCTTGCACTGAGATACTTAATGATCACAAGCTATCCTTACAGACTGTTCCAAGACTTTCAGCTGAATATGTACAGGGAATGAAGAACACTTCAGATTTGTATCGACATTTTTATCGAGCAGCATACAAAGCACTACTACCCCATAAAAACTCAGTAAATATGCTGGTGGTGTGCAAATTTTGTCTGCTTTTTGCATGTTACTTCCACAACTTGTTGACGCCCAAGCTGATGCTGCAGAAAATTGGCTGTTTTCACTTCTCAGGGGGAATTAATTATACTTTTGCCATTCTGACTTGCAGAACTCATGCCAGATAATTTTCACATAAGATTAGGGCAGCGAGTAAACCTATGAAAAAGCTAAACACCACCAGCCCTGCACCCCACTGCCATATTCAGGGATAGGCAATAAGAAGCCAATTACTGTCCCCAGGAAGGTTTATACACGTTGGCTTGCATCCAAGTGCAAACATGATAATGACTGGGAAAACCACATTTGTCCACAGCCTGTGCCAACTTTTGAGCTTGAAGTCCATTAATTATTCCACGTGTCAGGAGATGACAGGGTGTCCCCACAGACAGACCTGCGGGTCCCTGCTGGCAGAGAGCTGGGTGAACGGCAGCAGCCCTGTGAGGTGAGGCAGATGCCTGCAGCCCTGCTCACTCATGTGTCCTGTAAAAAGACCTCCATCCTGCTCAGTTCAGGAGGGTCTGTGGGATATGCCCAACCTAAATTGCATGAATCCCTGGGCTATGGCTACACAGGGGATGTGGAGGAGTTTCCAAGCACCCTGCTCACTATGTGATCCAGGACTCCCCTCGGATGTGCCGCAGTGCACACCCTGCCCATGAAGCCCAGGAGAAGACTGAACTGCATTGCCTCACCTGGAAATACCTGAAATTCCTGTAGGTCACACATGCTCCCACACTACAGGCTTACCTAACACCTGCAATGACCTTCCCTCCCTTTGCTCCAGCTTTTTGCTTCTGTCTCCTCACTTATGGTCTTGTTTAACCAGGGGCTTGGCACTTTCCCTTCCCAGGAAAAGCACGTCCTCTCCTGGACTGTGCAAAGGTTTGGGTTTGGATTCAAACTTTGCCTTGTGGGGCCATTCCTATGGTTTCAGAGTGGATTTTCCTTTCCCAGAATCTGCTCTCCAGTACAGTCGTAGCACAGGTATTTCCTCTTGTAATTAGTCCTTGAGCTTTAGGGAAAAAAAATGCAGCTTTTTTAAAGGGGAAGGATTTAAAAACCCTCACTCAAACAAAGCACCAGAGCTGACACTCAATTTTATTGTCTCAGCCGGGTCAAATCCTGCTTCCAATGGACCATGACATGAGATTTGGTTTGTCCCTACATGCCTAGAAAATGTAACCCAGGCCCTCCCCCTCACTGGTTGAGACAAGTGTCAAACCCCTCTCTTCCCTTCAGCTTTCTGCATCCTTGGGCAGCAGGCCTGTTCTCAGACATGGGAGCTTAAATCAAAGACTAATCTGGGATGTAACCTTGAAGTGCTGTTTGGCAGAAAGACCAGTCCTATGAGCAACATGTGGATTTTCCCTTTCAGCAACAGGCAACATTAAGGACACAGCAGTCCCTGCCATAGCTCATCCCACCAAGACCACGCATGCGGTTGGTGATAAAACAGGTTTCCACAGGGGCATTTGATAGGAAGGCAGGAACCTGCTGTCTGAGCAGCATTTGAGGGAGAGCCCTACACTTTCCTGAGGTGCCCAGGCAGGCAGGAGTTTGCCACAACCTTGTCCAAGGAATGGGGTCTTCCTGCAGTGGGTGCAGCCATCACAAAGTGGCTCAGAGTATAGAGGGCTTTAGGGCACCTGGGCCCCCTGGCCTCATCGAGCTCCAAGCTGTGCAGCTCAAAGAAGCCAACACTCCCAAGCACACCCAACTGCTTTCTGGGGAAAAGACCCTGTGCTTCTGGTAATAAAGCACCTGAATTTCACTCTCATCTCTTGGTAGGAAAACAATTGCTTGGCACCTCTTTGCAGTGCAAGGCACTCAGGAAATGCATTTTTCAGGAACTGCCATGACTCCAGCTGAAGCAATGTGCGTGCCTTATACCCAGCACCTGGGATTCCATGAGGGAAGCTGGTGGCTGCCTTGAGCCTTCCAGCTTGCAGTAGAAGATTCCTACAGGGTGGCCAAATCTTTGCAAGGAGGTAGTGCAAGCACTTGGACTTTGGTGCTGAGGTTACACTAGAGGGTTCAAACCTGGGATAAAGTCTGCAGGAGCATCTCCTCCAAGTTTCTGAATCACAGAGAAAACACCACTTTTCTTTGAGAAAGGCAAGTTTCATTCTACAAGTTTTTTATTCCTCCTGTGCTACGGACTTTTTTTTTTTTTTTTTGGGTGAGTATTTTGTCACCTCTGAGAAGCCTTCATTTACCCTTTAAAGAGCATTCATTTATCTTCCAAAGACCTACCTTATAGTTGAACCTGGAGGGCTGAGGAAGATTTCCTCTTCCAGAAATCCCTCAAAACATTCTTCCACATTTCTCAGGAGGATTTTGAACACCCCTCGTTGTTTGCAGCAAATGTGTTCCACAGGATGTCATGCTCTCAGACTTTGCCCATAATGCAGACCTGCCCTTTAATCCTGAAATTTCCATTTTCCCAATGTCTGTCTGCTTGAGGTACACCAGCTTCCTGGCTAGCAGTGTTACATGTCTAGAGAATGAGCGTGGAGATTTTACAGCACTTTTTTTTTTTGCAGCCAAGTATCTGTGTGATCATCCAGTCTCCGTATCACTTGTATAGTGCTCACAGCCTTTGCAGAGCCAAGCACTCAAAAAAGAAGCAGACTTCCCCAGGCATCCTGGCCTTTAATGAGCAAGAAGAAAACAGAAACAAGTAGAGTCTCCTTAAGCACACACAGAGGTGAAGGCACACGTAGGAAAGTCTCTCCTGGCACTCACACACAGATATATCAGCAGTGATTTAAAGCTGCTGCCTGCAGAAAATAAGGGTTTGATGGCACGAAGCAAGGGAACAGATACCCAGCTTGAGTAGGCCTTGCTTTGTGTCATCAATAACCACAGAGTCGCAGGAGGATTCTGTTATTAAAGAAAATAAATTTGGGTAAGTTGGGCAGTTATTCTCCCGTGAGCTGTTTGAGACTGATTGATTGGACCACAACTGGTACCAGGAACATGAGGCCTCACTGACCGGCTGCAGCTTTGACAGCCATGTTTCTCCTTCTCTCTCCTCTCCCTTTTGTTTTCTTTAATAGACATGGAGACTAAAACGCAGGTGAACTCTGTGAACTGCAAACAATGGGAGCTCAAAGCTTCCTGAATCGAGACATTCAGGGGCACCACAGCATGCACTTTGTGATGGGAGGTGGTTCGTTCCTCTGGAAGAAATTAAATCACTTGTTTGGAGACTTAGAGCTTGCACAGCATTAAAGAAAATTAAAAAATGGAGAAGGAAGGAAGGAAGGAAGGAAGGAAGGAAGGAAGGAAGGAAGGAAGGAAGGAAGGAAGGAAGGAAGGAAGGAAGGAAGGAAGGAAGGAAGGCCAGCCTTCAGTGTCTGGGACATATCTGTGAGCACTGGCCTTGGTGACTGTGAGCGAAGGAAGGAAATCACCCCCCCCCACTTTGCTCAGCAACTGCAGCATGGCACAGGATGGAAGGAGATAACAGCTGAGGAGATGAGAGTGGGGAGGCATATCAGCACTGAGGAGAAAAAAAAGCAGGGCGATAGGGAGAGGGTGTTTTCATCAGCCACTGTGCAGGAAGGAATGTGATGCAGAGGACAAAAGTGAGGAAAACCTGAAGAAATTGTAATCACAATTTTACTGGCCCTGTCAATGGGAATACAAGGGCAAAAACATACCAGTGCCAAACTAGGTGACTGGAAGGTGGAGCTTTTCCGAAAACAGACCACAAATTTAAGATAACTTAAAAAGTGACTCAGTAGTGAATGTGAGTGGGCAGGTCAACTAGCTGTCTGTTCAATAGACAGCTTGGAGAGCCTGGAGAGACCAGGAGAGATGCAGCAGCATAGTTTTACATCAGGACAAAAAGGAGTAGAATTAAACAAGATACTTAAGAATTTGTGTCCTATTTGACCCAGCAGGATGCAAAACAATTGAGAACAAGTATAGGTGGGAGGCAAAAGGTTACGGGGACTTCTGTCTCACAGGACACCTCCTTCTGCTTGTGTGAGCCTGGCCTACATGGACAAAAGTGAGCTTTCAACAGGATGGAGGCTGTGTTAATAGCAGGAACTGTTTGGACTCCAGTTTCTAGGCACAAACCATAGCAATTCAGCATGAATAACTGCCCAGCTGCCTTGGCACCTGCTGAGGAGGACTCAGAACAGCATATCTATGTATAAAATGTCAAGGAGAAGGAAATATATTCTATCCATTGTTCCCTTGTCATAGAAAGGACACTTTTATGGGGCTGGAGATTTCCTGGAGTCTGTGGAAACTTGGGGAAAAGCACTGCCACTTCCATCTCATCCAGGCATGGGGGAAATTCACCACTGGAATGGGTTTACTTTGCCTGGGCATGCGAAAGTGAAGGAGAAAAAGTCCACACTGTGGATGTGATAGCTGCCACTGCAGAGTCACACCGTTTAGGATTTGAGTGCAAGACAAAAATGGGCAGTATGAGAACAATGATTCATTTTGAGCAAAGTGGAGGACTTACTGATAAAATCTACCGGTGTGTGTCACCTAGGAAAGAGTTAATTCCTGTAAGACCTCTCCCTGCACAGAAGCTGGGAACACTGACATGCCCCTCAGGGGATGATCAGCCACTGAGATTTTTTCCTGATGATGTAACACTTGTAACGTGACATCTTGCATACATTTCCTGGTTGAGGTAGTTATCTGCACAATCAGAAGGTATCACTTCCCTACAACCCCCCACCCCGCCACCTCCTCCTTACTCTGGCAGTTGCCGTGATGCCATGAAACATAGTTGTTGAGGATTTTGCTTTTTAATTAAATCAAGTATTATTTTACTAATCACAACTTTGCTGTGTTTCCAGAATGAACTTTTTGTGTTAACATGCAGGAGATAAATGAGGGGTTGCAATGGAGGGAAATTATTCCAGCTACCCTGAAAGTGCCCTCTCTCACCTTGTTGGTAACAGGACAGTGGATCCAGGATCCTTTGCCTGGTGTCTTGGTGACATGCTGGAAGGGCATTTGTCTCCTGTAGGCTCCTGTACATTAATGTATGTACCTGCCTGTCTTTGCAAATGTCTAAAATAAGGTAGGGCAGCTCAAAAAGCACCAGGCAACTGAATCCTCCAACACATGTCAAGGGCTGAACTGCTTTTTCAGATTAAATTTATAGTTCACGCAGGAAAGCAATAGTTTTGTGATTGCTGTGGGCTATTTTAGGTATCTACCACAGGAGAAGATGAATTGTTTCCTGTAAATGGCTGTTTATCTCTGTTAACTGAGCCCAGGGTGTCTGGCTCACATGTAGATGTCACTCACATGTAAAGACTTTTCAGACAGGTCTACTGCAAAGTCTGGGAAGAGACCTTAAGCTAATTTCCTAAGAGCTCCCAAGCCCCATTTTACAAAGAGCTAGGTGAATCTGTTAATAAATTTCATGGAGAGCCCTGAAAACATGGCTTCTAAGGCCCTTGAAATACTTTGTCTGCATTAACTAGAGGGTCATGGAAGTCTTCCTCATCTGTCAGTAATGGAGCAAAAAGGGCAGTGGTGGTAGCAGCACTTTAGGGAGCGATGGTTATAGCACAGCCCCAGCCTGTCTGCTTGGCATCTACTGTGGAGCTCTCAGAGGCATAAAGGCCAGGATATTCAGGCAGCTAAGTGCTAAGTATTCCCCAAAGTTTATGAAAAAGTGCCTAGTGAGGGAAAAAAAAGGGTTAGTAGGAGTTCTGTAGGTAGGTCAGGGGCAGAAAATGGTCCAAGCTGTCTGGGGCTGCCTGTGGAGTAGGTGCACAGCTCTGGCTCTTGCAGAAAGGAGGCAACTGAAGGGGAAAAAATGCAGCAGGGCACGGCCAGAGTGCTGCAGGGGGTGGAGGAAACACAGCTAGGCAAGAAGCTTAGTAATGCTGGATCTGTCCTCTCAGGGGAAGTAGAGGTAAGGAGATGGGAGTTGTGCAGTCTTCTCTGGAGGTTTCCAAACCCACCTGGATACGTTCCTGTGTGATCTGATGGAGGGGAGCCTGCTTTAGCAGGGGGTTGGACTCAATGATCTCTAGAGTTCCCTTCCAACCTCTACCACTCTGTGATTCTATGGGACTTGTTATAATGCACAGAGTGCTTTGCTCTTCCCTTGCACTCTCCAGCCAAGGACACACAGATATTCACACCCCCACATCACCATTGGCTTGCTACTTGTTTCTGCCTTCTACAGAAGGAAGCAGAGAGAGGGACTAATCAAATCACTCATACTAAGACGGACAGTGGCAATATTAAGGGCAGAGACAGAGCTTCCAAACTCTCATCCTCTACTGGGTTTGCAGGTGGTGCCACATATACTGGAAGACTAAGGCTCTCAGACTGCCTTAATAGCATCATACAAGGCAAGATAGATGTAACTTAAAGAGACATGAGTGTCAAAAAATGGAAAGAAACATTTTAAAACATTGCTTGTCCAGGGCAGCAGGAAGATTGGTGATCAGCAATTCTGAGGACAAGTGGGGTGTGCAATCAGGATTTGCAGTCACGATGCAGAAGTGTCCTTTTGAACACAAATCTCTGATTGATTTCAATTAAGATATGACAAAGACTGCCCACAGTATATACTGGTCAAACTGGACAGAGTCACTGTGAGTCTTGCAAGATTCTATTAACCTTGATGTTTTTCACTTCCGCAATGAGTGGCATTTTATGGTACCTGAGTGGGCCTTAGTTTGCTTTCTAGGATGGAGACATCAATACTGTCTGCCTGTGTGAAAGTGAGAGGAGGAAAAAACTATGTCTTTGATATAGTCATGTGTTTAGTTTCTAACACTGAAGTAGAAAATACTCAGAGTACAAAGCCTTGTAGCTGTTGCTGGGACAGAGATGGACAGAGTCCTTTAAGAAGCCAAGAAGGACATCTCTGGGCTAGAATCATGGGAACACAGAATAATTCTGGTTGGGAGAGACACCTCAGGAGTCTTTAGACCAATGCATGCTCAAAGCTGGGCCAGCTTTCACCAGGTTGCTCAAGATTTGATCCAGCTGATGCTGGAAAGGGTCCAGTGATGGATACAGCACAGCCTCATTTTGTTTGGGTTGAATTGTGGATGAATGTGGAGGCAAAGAGACCTGTCACACTTGGCTCCATTTCAGAAAGGCATTATTGAGCCTGGAGCCTGAAGTTTCCTGCAGTCAAACTTCCATGCCCAGTAAAGCTTGCTAGTCCCCAGCGTTACTGCAAGACCTGTAGTGTAGCGAGGGGCAGCTTTTGGGTGTCTGGCTTGGCACAGAACAATGGCTGGAAGATATTCCCAGCAGATGTTGCAGGCTACCCTGACCTCATGCTGTAACTATTAGACCTTGGGTTTATTAGTATGCTAGTAGAGCCTGGGTATATTAGATGCATTAGATCAAAAGTAAGGCAGGTGTGTCCACAACACAAATCAGCGTGGTGACTGCACTGCAGACCTGCCCTTAGAATGAAATTAGTTAAATATTTAGAGAAGATATGCTCCTGGCTTCTGAGAGAAAATAAATTGTATGTAGTGGTGTATGATGAAAGCACTGAAATCAGATATTCTTTTTCGCTCCTTCTGTGCTTAGAGTTTTTCCTCTTCCTGAGAAAAAGCTCAGAACATGAAGGATTTATTCTGCAGGAGACTGGCATTCTCTGCTTAAAGCCCTGAAGGCTTAAAACAGTTCAAACCCAGACATTTGTCAAGTGAAGCGTTACGATCAGTTTGAAACTCAGCTTAAATGCTGTCTGCGTTATCCTGTTAGTGAGGTTTCCCTAAATCCCATTTGCACATCAGAGCTGCACACTACCTTACAGATTATTATGGTTACTTACAGTGGCTGCTGACAACACTCCTAGTTTAACAGAAAGTGTTGTGTTCCTGCAAAGGGGATGCTTTTAGGCAGGATTGAGGGAGGGAAAAAGAAGACTGGGAGTAGCAGCACACTTCAGGTGCATCCTCTGCATCCTTAGCAGAGACCGGCACCTTCACTTGGGGCAAAAAATAAGTCTTAAAACCATTGTCTGCACAAGCTGCTCCATGGCACCAATGTCACATTTCTCACCCCAGTCAGCTTCTGTCCTCTCCACTATGTTTGCTCACCTCTCCCTTGCTGTGACCTTAAATCAGCACCAGGAACAGGTTTGAACCTATGAACTCCGTGTCCAAACAACCCCGGGGCTTTTGAAGGGGTTCAGTTCCAGGCAGAGGGAAATCCGCCTTCTCAGCTTGCTCTATAAAGAGCAAGGATGAGGATGAGGCTGCCTTGCACACTTCCAGCATGGCTCAGAGCAAGCAGGACAAGCAATCTCCAGGCACAGCTTGTTTCTGTCATAGTGCAGGGTGGGTTTGCACATGTGAGTGTCTGGCAGCTGAGCACGTGCAGCTCCACTTGTGCATGGGGCCTGTCTCTTCCCATCACTGGAAGCAGCTCCATGGAGGATGTGGGAATGACCACCCTGTCCCTGCCAGTGATTATGAGGAGCACAGTGAAGGCCCTTTCTCTCTGAGTAATGTGAGGTGGGAATACTTGTGGTTGCAGACACCTTGCCAGAGTGGCTTTTGTCAATGACCTTTCTCTCTATGATATTCAGATTGTCACCACTCAGCCCTCTCCCCACTTAGGGATGGAATATCTCTCAGCAGACATTCAGGGTTTTGAGGAGGGAAGGTAGAAGGAAGGAAAGGGTGGCTCAGATAGCCTTTCCTTCATTTTGTCCTTGCACTCAAAAGACATTGGCCTGCCCCTTGTAGTGCCCATGTTCATAGCTGGCAAACCCAGCTTGCCCTTGCATGAACCCGCTGTGCCGTGCACACAGAGTTTCCCAAGTCTTTGTACCAGCTCACCTTCTTCACGAAGCCAAGGCAATGACTCTTTCAAGGACTTTCAAGGTCTTCACAGAATGTCAAGGCAGCCAGGGCCAAATCTTGTACTTTGAAATGTCCATGCAGTTGTTCTGAGTTCCAACCGTCTTTTTTGCATGGGTGTTGCCAATAACATATGCAGAAAATATGGGTGCCTCACATCACTCCTTGGGCAAGGTGGAAGTGGAGAGTGGAGGCATCACATTCACCCTGAGCTGCAGTACCTCTATAGCCACAGCTAGATTTACACGAAGATGGAGTTTAGTATAAGAGTTCAAATTCCTAGCCAAGCTGATCTGTCCTACTGTTTCTCCTGGAAGGCTGGGCACATAAGCAATACCAGTTTAGGATCATTAGAGTCCCTCAGATCCTATTTGCATAATCCTAAACTCTTAGCTTCCTACACTTCATGTCTAGCTCTGTCTCTGCACGAGATAGCTGCTTGGAGAAGAACCAGGGGACTGTCAAAGGGACCGGGGCAGGAAATGCTTTCATGAGCCAAAGGGAAATTGGAGAAGGTTAAAAATTAGCTGTCTGAATTCTCTGCTGATATCAGTTGGCCCAACATAATGGAGCTGCATTAATTTACTCTAGGAAGCCATGTGACACCACTCCTCATGAAGGACTATACTGACAGTACAGTAAGCTCTCTGGGAGAGGCAGGGAGGGCATCCACCTCCTGTTCGTCACTCACCTCTTGGTGCATACACATTTGTTACTGTGCAAGTGCCACAGCAAGAGATGGGGAGTTTTGCATGTGTGGAAAATATAAAGTCTGGTTGTAGGAAAACTTTTGGAAGTGCAGAGTTGCACCAAGTTTTCTTTAGTCTCCTCTGAATCTGGCCAAGTGTTACTAAATAACTTAATGCTCTGTAGATTTATAATGTTTGCTGAAAACAGTTTGTATGAAACCTGACCAGCTGAAGTAGAGTCTGAGAATATCTCCAGCTTGCAGAGCTGTCATTAAACATTAACAGTGAGCAGCTGGGTCTCCCGTGGATAACACAGACTTGCACTCCTGTCACTGCTAGTGGGAGCAAGCTTTGTAAGGAGAGGGAAAAAAAAAAAACACCCTGGCAAGTACAATCCAGACCATGAGTCAGAGGCACAGGGGAGCAATGGGTTTAAACTGGAACTACCTATCTTTGCCTCTTGAGGCTGAAGTGGGAGGCATGTGTTCCCAAGATGAGAACCTGGGTCAAACAAGGGATGGAGCCACCTCAGATGCAGCCATTCACACTGCTTTACTTTGGTGTTCAAATTGCTCTCTGTGCAGCTCAGCGCTGCAGCACTTCCAGGGGAAGCAGCGATTTGCACAGAGAGGACATTTCACAGGGGCTCAGGTCCAACATCGGGCAGGAGAAAGCAAAGCAAAAAACCACTTGCAATGGGAGCCCTGTGGCACCCTTGTGCTGTGCCAGCTGCTCCAAGCAGATTCAGGCTGGTGCAGACACCTTCCCACACAGGACTAGCATGGGCAGCTCCCAGGCTACCATTCACAGCAGCTAACATTGCTTTGCTCTATAGACGTCATTGCTGTGGCACAGGCAGGTCATGGCATTTGTCCCATCTCACACAGCACTAGCGTCAGCTCTCCTGCCACTAGTTCATAGATACAGTTTAGCAAACAGCTGTGTCAACTCCATGGAAATCCTCCAGAATAGAATTAGTGGAGAAAGGAGGTGAGAGCAGATGGAGGCTTAAGGACTGAGAATGCTGGTCTCCTGAGTGCTTTATTCTGTGATGAATGCCCATGGGCGCTCCCTTGCTGATGAGGCAAGAAGCTCAGCCAGCTAAGGAGCCTCCCATCTGCCTGTGCTATGAGAGGATCCATGAACATAGGCAGTTATCACAGGTAGCTATAGCACAGTGCCTTTGGCTTTCACCTTTGCTTGGGTGTGCAGCCATACCTCTGGGCTTGCCTTTGCAATCAATGCATCAGGGATCGAAACCTGGGGTAGTGACCCTGCGGACCAAAACACTAACCATCCCACAACCCTGATCACCATCTTGCTCCTGGGCTCTTCCCTGTGTGGCCTAATGCAAGCACAAGGCCTGGGCTGTGGCTGTGGACTGTTTGCTGCAAACTGTAGGGCTTCACCCACGTCTGGTTATAGTGGGGACTTTGTTCCAAGCTTCAAAAAAAGACACACACCCAGCCAGGGAGGGGACCTGCTGTGAGTCTGTCTTCTGATTATCCCACGTTCAGCGCCTCTCAGCTGAGGTGGAGCCTGCTGATGTGGTGAAGGTTGGCTGGTGATGAATTTTCTGTGGCTCAGCCAAAGAAAAGAACCCCTTGGGTTTGGATGATTAGTAAATTGATTTAACATGAGTTCTCCCCACCAAGTGGGATCCATTGGATACTTGTGTCACATCCTTATTACTTTAAAATATGCATGATTTGCCTGTGTACATACAGGAGTCATTTGGGGTAGTACCACTCAACTCCATGGAAGGAAAACCAGCTAAGCTCAGGATGCTCAAGCTCTGCATCAATTCCAGCCTCCTGTGACTACACAGGAACTTGGCAACTCTGTTTCCAGAAAGCACCTCTTTCAAGGTGAGTTTTCAAAGCCTAGTACCACAGCTGCACAGATAGACAGGCAATTTCAGCTGAAGTTGCTGAGACACAGAGCTAAGAGCTGCCACCCCACCACTTTGAAAGTGTGTCCCAAAGCTTGTTGTGAATTTTTTCTTTTTCTTTCTTTCTTTCTTTTTTTTTTTTTTAATTTACTGGAAGTTCCTTGGAATGGAAACCACATTTTTTACAGACCAATGTGTGCTTCATGGGTAACAGAAGTGGTGTGTTTCCATCCTAGGCTCGGCAGCAATTGGCATTAGAGCGTACAGGGGAAGACAGAGAAACAATACACAGGAAGTCTTTAAAATACAGTACAAGAGCACTTGGGCTGATGAAATAATAATTGGAAGCTGTATTCAGCACGGTATTCAAACATCTGCCTAATTCTACCCAGAAACAATTTCACTTGCTTCAGTAGGATTAATTACAAGACTACAAACGAATACTTCAAAACGTCCTGCAGAATTATAGCCTGAGCAAACAAAGCACATTCATTTGATATTTTTGTACGTGTACTCTTTTCAGGGCTCTCTAACTGGAGACTCTTGCAAGGGTTTGTTTTACTGGCAAACCTACAGTGCATTTCAAAATCCTGTGCGAGGAGTCATGGAAAATAGATTGTGAATGCCCATCCTCAGGCAGTCGCGCCAGGAGAGTTGGTGCCAGTAGAGGAAGAGCCCCAGTGTCATGTGATTTATTTGTCTGGACAATGTAGTTTGTATTTCATATATCAGCAATCCAATAGTTCATGGAACAAATATCCAAGCTGAATTCTGTTTTAGATACCTGATATGTACTAGATTCTTGAATAATGAATAAATCTGAAGAAATCCCAGTGTCTTGCAGGCTGTTCCACTCACAGGGAAAAAAAAAGTGAAATGCTTCCCTACCCTGTGAGCCGCTCACTTGATTCCAGGAATAATACTTCTGTTTTCCAAATGTATCTGCCATTTCAAAGCACTTTTCAAATGCTAATTAACTCTGACCATAGCCTTGCCAGAAAGGGAAATATTATCCCACACTAGACAGGTGAGGAAGACAAAGATATAAAGAAGTTCCCTTTCTTGCCCCAAATCTCAGAGGAATCAATGGCAGACGGAGCTGGGGAGCTCTTGTTTTTTGTGGTTTTTTTTTTTTTTTTTTTCTTTTCTGCTTTTTGGTTTCTAGTCTTGTGCTTTAGCTGTTTGCCTAATCTATGTCTAGACACTGCTTCCTTGTCAGAATGGGACCACTGTGAGGGCTGCCTGTTTTTGCATGAGGGTGAGGAGTGGGAGGTACGTACCTCCACAACACCAGGCTCATGCTGAGGTTCACCCGTGGGTGAGGAAAGGAGGCAATGAATAAAAGGGGTTCAGCCTCTGCCTGAGACCAAGTAGATAGGGTAGGTGAGAGGTGGGTGTAGCAGGGGGATGCTGTCCAGAGGAGTGCAGACCCACTTCTCTGCGTCTGCAGAAAGTCAGCACACTGCCTGCCTTGGCCTGGGGAACCCGGGCAGCAGCACCTAGGTTGGCTTCCTCTTCCCCAGAACGAGGAAGACACAACTGGGATCTCACTGCTTGGATTTCTAAGCACCTCTGGAAAGGAGACTGCAGCCTGGATGGGCACAGCTGGCAGGGCTGCAGCAGGTCAGGCTGTGTGCCAAGGCTTGATGATCTCCAAGCCTCCCTAAATGGCACCCCTTGGAGAAAGGATCGAGAGCCAGCCAGGCCATGGTAAAAGGGTGAAAACATCCAGCCCTCAGCTGGCACAAGGGAAAGCCTTGTGCAAAGACTGGGCACTTCATGCTGGAAAAAGTTCACAACCCCCTTCTTTCCTGGCCTGTTCCCTGCAGCACGGCCTCACTTATGAGGTAGAGAGATCTGTCTTAAAGCTATTCACTGATACAAGGTGAGAGCCAGCAGCTTGAAGGCTTGTCTATGGACTCAGTGAGCTATCCCAGTGAAAATACAGCCCCATTCTAGAAAAATAAAATCCAGATTGTCTTGCTGGAATAGTCTAAAATCATTCCTTGATGGGTATAAGCTGTATCAGGAGGATCTAGAAAGAGCATGGGTAAGGGAAGTAATATGATTTTCTCTTGTTCCCATAAATGATGTAGCTACACTGACCTAACTTTAATTACGGTACTAGCGCTGCCCCTGCTTCAGTGTACCTGATATTTTCCCATTTCTCTGCCCAGCAGGTTGACAGCCACTTCAGATGTGGTTAAAGCATCTCAGGGTTGGTTTTTTTTGGCTGAGGTTGTAATGAAATGCATTTAGTCAGCAGAAGGCCTCGGTGATATTTAAGTCCCCACAGATGTGATTGCCCCGACCCTGAGCCCTGCACTGGCCTTTAACACTTGCCCAAAGGGAAGGGCTCCAGGAGGATGCTCCCAGGGGGAACCGTCTCTGTTTCACGGGTGAGAAAACTGAAGCCCAGCAAGATTAGAGTCCTTTTCCCTCTAGCCATCCCTGCTGTTGTGGTTACTCTGTTGTGATTAAAATGCAGGTGGACCAAGCAAGAAGAGATTGTGAGAGGGGAAGGAGCCTTCCCTCCATCACATTAAGGCAAGGGGAGCTATGCCAGGGGCTAGGTTGTTAGGGGTGGATATCTGCCCTAGGTTTTGCAACTCAAATACTCCCATAATTAAGTGTATAGCTTCAGGGGAATGAGGTACCAGCGTAAGACTGTTAAGACAGGGGACCTGCACTGGGATCACATGAGGTGAGCATGCAGGAGAGTTGCTGGGATGCGTTTGCTCACATTGCAAGGAGCTAGGAGCCATCCTATAGCCTGCTGGCAACTCCCTTGTTGCTCTTTCTCCTTGTAGGAATGGATGAGAAGTGGTGCGTTTACGTATGTGTGAGCCACCCATGCTTGCCCCAGAGGGTAAGGCAAATCCAGCATAACTCATAGAGCAAAGCTGCATTTGGTGAGGTCATGTGGGTGCCAATAATGGGACCTAAGGGTGAGGAAATCAGAGCATGGAAGTCTGTGCTTGCATATTTTAACTCCCATTGGTGTGACAGGAAGAGACACTGAAAAAAAAAGAAAAAAGAATGGTAGAGCCTGTGTGTGACAGAAACACACTTTGTTATATTCCTGTAATACATGCTTTATGTAGCTAAATAAATGTCAATGAGCTTATAGAAGAGAAAGAAGAAGACAGTCTGTGCTTATCACAGAGAAAGCAAATTTGCTGGATCCACCCACAAAATTAGGATCTTCCTGGCTTTTTTTTTTTTTTCCTTGACATTTACACAAGGTTTGTTCTCACTAGAAAACTCCAGAAGTATTTGGCAGGTGTGTCTTAAAATGTTTATGGCCATACTTATGACTTCACATCTGTGAGACACTGTCTGTGCAGGAGCCTGAGGGACAACTGCAGGCATCTTTCCTGGCCGTTCCTCTTACAGTTGTCTTAGCAGATTTTGGCACCTCCAGTTTTTACATGAAAAAGCAGATGGGAGAGACAGAGGGCCTAACACCTTCTTAGTCTAGAGATATTTTAAGCATAAATCTGCTAAGAGACCTCATGAGGTTCCAGGCTCCAAACTTTCCCAAGACAGCACACTCAGCTCTGGCATCCTGTGCTAAAATGCAGAAGCAGTCAGGAAGGAGGTCCAGAGGCAGTGGGACCACTCCAGCCATAGCACAATCACACCAGATGAAGCCAACATGGAAATTTACTGAGCAGAAGGGGAGAGCCAAATTCTTCACATGTCAGAGAAAGTGCCAAGTTGCCCTGAACTGATAATGCATTGGCCAGTATGGAAGTGGCTAGATGAGCCTCCATGGCTGGCCTGGGTGAACGTCAGGAAAAACAGTCATGGGCTGCTGCCAGTTTTTGGAGCTGGATGTCTGCCTCTGTGGTTGCACAGCTTTGTTTCAGTACCAGCGGGAGCAGGGTGACCTTGGTGGGAGGAAGGCATCATGGCACAGCGAGGAGCTGCCACAGAACCATCAGGACAGGCTGTACCTGTGCTCTTGACCTGTTCCAGCTGGGCAGTGGAGGTGCCTCGGCTGAGTCCTTGGTGAGAAGAAAGTTATTTGTTGAGGGTGAAAAATGCACCAGCAGTGGTTGCTTAAATGCAGCAGGGGCTATGATTTGACCACTGATTTGAATGCGCGTTTGTAAGAGTGCTGTTCAAACCTGCCACAAAGCTCATTTCTTGCTTGTTAATAACTACAGCCACAGTGCTGCTGGTGTCAAATTGCTGCAGAGCCACTGGCTAAGCTTCTTTGTGCACTGTTTGATAAATAGAAAAAGATCTTTCCCAAGTGTTTTGGAGAGCCAACTCTCTGACCCAACAGCCTCCACAGCTCAGCACCCTGATCCCCTCTGAGCACCTTGCCCCAACTGCAGGGCCAGGAAACGTGCTTTCCTTAACCAAGTCCCTTCTGTTTAACACAAGTGCCTCTTCAAGCAGAGGTGATGGTCTGCTGCTTCAGCCATGTCAATATGTTGCCCTAACTGATTTGCTCCCTTGTGTGCCACTTTTTTCTCCTCCTGCCCCTACCATGCAATGGTGGGCCTCGAACCTCACCCTACTGGCATTATCTTATAGACTAAATGCTAAGCAACTATTAACTCTTAATTTCCAAGTGAAGTTGTTTTTAAACTTCACATCTCTGCAGTCCACTACACAGTGTCTATCCTCTCCATCTTCAGGTTTCAGCCTTCCTCTGACTGAGTTTCAAACAGCAGTATCCCAGTATGACTGCTGTTTCCTATTCCCAACACTGGCTGTAATTAGTGCCTGATAAAGGAACATCAGGACTTCCTTTTATATACATTTCCCCACCCGTCACTCCCTCAAGCTCTGTACTACTCCACTGGAGCCACTCTGATTTATTAGTACTCTGGCAGACCTGTAGTCATAACAGGCTGGGGAATATTTTCTGCACAGGCTCAGGATTAACTGAGGGGTTCAGACCTTCCACAGAGAAGGGATTATAGCAGGGATAAGTGGATCCCTGGTAGATATATCTAATGAGCCCAGAAAGCAGTGGCTGGGGAGAGGACTGAAGATGTATGAAGAACCCACGGGGTTGCTGTTGCCAGAGCTGCAAGCCACTCTCTGGGTATGCAGCATGTCATACCATGTCATAGGCATGGGCGCTGCCCACTTCTTCACTTCATTCCTTATCCACCAAAGCCACAAAACATTGGCTGTCCTTTCAAGAGGAAGAAAATGGGGATGTACCCTTTCACAGGGGCATCTTCTGCCTTGTAGAAGAGCATATTTACATGCCTCTGTGACCATGGGACACATCATGCCATGAATGGTTCCAGCCAAACCTATTACATGCTCTGAGGAGCAAGGTAACATCCAAAAGGGGTGGCCCATGGTTTGCTGCCCTGGGTGCTTACTGCTAACTAGCTTCACAAAACTACAACCTGAGTTATATCATATCATAGTGTAATGCCTTTAAATCATTGATCTGCCTTACTTCTGGCCTAGTGCCAGAAAAACTGATGAAGGCCAGGCTGAGTTCAGATCAAACCAGAGGACACTGTGGTTAGGTTTATGGTTTTTCAGAGGATCTCTCACCTGCAGCCACAAATCTGCCTTTATTTGGCTTGAGCATGATCCAAAATTACCTCAGAGGTCAACAGTGCATGTCTTGCGGATTAGTGAAAACTACTGACTAACCTGATGTAATGTATTATTAGTATTATCATCATTCCAGGAGAAAAAAAGGTGGCTGTAGTCTGTTGTTTTGTAATAAAAGCCTAGCATCCATTTTTCTTCCCTTTTGCAAAAAGAAAAAGGAAAGCATAAAAACTGAAAAGAATAAATATCTCACAAGTGTTTTGCACCCTACGCCTTGCTGAATGCCGTAGCCCTTGCTACAAAGAACTTATTGTAGGCAGTGCTTCTAAATCCGCTTTGCAAATGTGAATTAATGAAACTTCTCAGCAGCTCCCCAAGGTAAGTCAGAGGGGCTGAAGTCAGCCTCTCCAGGAGCAGGTTGGGGACAGGAGCCGTGACTCAGGCTGGTGGTAGCTGAGCTTCCAAGGGAGAAGAGTGGCACTCCCCGGGATGCCTGGTGAAGCAGCCGGGGAGCTTGGCTCCTGCCTGCAGCCCCACTGGCTCTGGCTGTTTACTTTGGCTGCTCCTGTCTAAAGTCCCTTGGACTCACTGGTAGAAGCATGGCTGACTTTTGCTAGATTGAGATTAAGTCACCTTTGCCCTAGTTGTGTATGTGTAAAATGGGAGTAATTGTATCTCCCTGCTGCCCTGTGGCTGGAGGGAACCTGTCATTGTTCCTGTGGGTGAGAAGGGTACAGAAAAGGGAAAGGAAAATAAATATTTACTCAGAATCAGCTACAGATAAATCCATTTGTGCCATCGTCCCCTCCTCCAGTGACTGTTTCCTTCCTAAGGGAGAGGGAAACTCCAGCTTCTATGTGGTTAAATCATTTACTTACATTAATAAACAATTAGGGAGGGAAAAGAGGAGAACCAGCCCAGAAAGTCTTCCACAAAAGAGCTGCCCTGTTTGTCTTGTTTGATTTAGGATAGGAGCAGAGCAACCTGACTGTAATAGATGAGGGCTCTGTCACGACCCTGAGTGTCTGTAAAATCAAGTCTGGGTGGGAGATTTAAGACAAAGGGCCAGACGTGGTGTTGATTTAAACTATTGTAGTTTCTCTGGAGTCACTGGAGCGATGAGAGTCGTCATATTGGGAAGGTCTAGTCCCATGGGTACCAAAAGAGAAGGGCAGAGTTGGAGCAGCCCCACACTCTTAGCAGGGTTCTGGCTCTGTCAGAAGAGTTGTAGATTTTGCTCTTGGTTATTTAATTCACACAGCTCAGCCCTGTGATGGTCCCTGGGGCCCAGCTGCTATTGAGAGCTTTCAACTTTTCACATGAGATCTATTGGATGTGACAAGGTAACCATGAGTCGTATGCTGCTTTCTGAGGAAGCCACATTTATGTGCCACATAGTAGTAAGAACAAGTAGTAAACCCCAAACTAATCCTTTTCACCCCTGCACAAAACACCTCACATCCCAGCTTTGTTTCTGGACTCTTTCCTGTCAATGTTCCCTGCTGGGAGCTACGCAAGAGGTCCTTTTGCTCATCCTCTCTGCATCCTGGGGGTTTCTCCATGCAAAGGGAGTACAGAGAGCAGAGTAAGCAGCTGGTGAGTTGCCATGCTGTTCTAGTACAGAATGGCCAGAAGAGGCTAAAGCCCAGAAGGTGTGTCCCTGTTTGGCGATTGTTTGGGCTCAGTAAACAGGTATCTGTGAGATGGAGCTTTGGTTGATGGAGCTTCTGACTGAAGTTCATCAAAGCTAGAGAAATGGGGTGCAGAGTGTGGAATTGGCTTTGTGCTGAAGCAGAGGAATATAGATCAGGCAAATACAAATTCAAGGAGAAACTTTGTACCCTAGAAATCTTTGTTTAAAACCTTTTTTTTTTTCTCTTTTTCCCAAAATCCAAGGCATGAGAAAAGCAAATTTAATGCTGCCATCCCAAAAATCCTTTCTGCTCTGAGCAACACTGCCTAGTGCTCTGCAGCCTTCCCAATGTGGCTCTGCTAATTCCTACCTTAGGGGATGCATCTGAACTGTTATTAGAAACCTATTCCTCTAAACAGAGAAAATCAATAGTTTAGAAATAGGACACAGAAGCGGGACCTCTGAGACCCCCCACAACTCACTCCCAGCGTTGCTAGTTCTGCCCCTTTCCCACATATTGGAGTCTATTCGCTTGCACTTTCTCTGTCACAGCAGTCCTGAGACAAACTGTTGGTTTTTAGGACAGGGCTATGAGGTGGTCAGGGACACAGTGCCCTCTGCAAGCCAGGTGGAGATTGCTAGTGAGACTGCCAGCCTGACTGAAGTCTGCTGGGGTGTGTAGAAGTCTTTTGACGTGGCAAGTGGCCATAATGGGTCACAGCTGACTCAGATCCCGGCAGGCATTTGAAGTTAAATCTCCAGAGGCTCAAATATTAGCCTACTCCATCACCTGCCCATCAAACATTAACTCACTCCACCAAGACACTTACCCAGTCCTTTGGCTCACTGCTTCCTGTACTGGTAGTTTTACTTGAGACAAATGCAAACCACTGCACCCTGGATGCTGCTGCTCTTGCAGAACAAGATAAACTCCAGCTCAATTACAGGAGAACATGAAGTACCATTGATTCAAGGCTGAGGATTTATATCTGGCTGGGGCTGAGGGTCAGGGTACAGAAAAAGAGTTTCAGTGCATCTGTGAGTTAATTTGTACATTAAATCTGCCTTCATCTTGATAATGAAAGCTGGATTGCCAATGCCACGTATTTAAAAAAACGTAAGTCATGCTCTTAAACATCAGAAGTGTAACTTGAAAATCATATATTGACGTGTCCTTTTAATTGGCTTTCTGGAGGTATCAGGAGTTTGTGATTTCCATGCTGCTTCTTTTGCAGGGTGAGTTAGTTAGATCTGTGCTGCTGGTCCTAGGAGTGGGCAGACTCTCAGATAACCTGCTCCCTGGAGAAAGCAGGGCTTGGAGGAAAACAGGCTACAACTCATGAGGAGAGCTGGCAGTGCTGCACTGGCAATGCAATCTGTCCTGTCCTCTTCACCTGCACTGAAATCTTCTGGAAGTCAAAAAGCCTCGAAGGACCTTGGTCTACCCAGACCCCCAAGGGCCACCCTGTCTTGCCCACATCTCCCCAAACAAGCAGATGTGCAAGAAGCAAGTGAACAATAGAGCAAGTCAGCGGGACCCACTGGAGGAGGCCTGTGGATAAAAACCTCTCCTCTCTCTAAAAATTCAATAGATGCCTGAAAGGCTATGAAAGTAGCAAGTTTTCCCTAGTTCTTCCAAGATGCTTATGCAGCTTTGGCCCTGCTGCTTTTGAGAGGTGAGAAACAGGGAGGTTGCAGGAGACAGCCTTGCACTTGTTTTGATGTTGAGTCTTTGCCCAGTGGTGAACAAGGTTATTTCTACATATATTATTGAGATAATATATTATATTCACAAAATGTTTTTAACCTCTATATATCACTTACTCCAAACTCATTAATGATTAACTGAGAGGGCGTATTCCTGGCCCTACTTCTCAACTGCATTACTAGACTTAATTGAAGGGCTTCGAAATTCTGGGATAAAGAATACTGCCAAAGTGTGATGTATTATAATTATTACATACTTAGGAGATAAGTGATGACCATACAGTAATCTGATGACTGAATGGAGATTTCACTTGCTATTCCCTCTCAATGAACATAGATTTTGGAATGAGAACCTGCTTAATACATAAACTTTGACATAAAGGTGTAAGTCTGGGCTGGTGGTCACACTTTTGTCATCTCACCGAACAAATGTGCTTTGGACTTATTTTCCTGTGCTGGGATTTAGCACTCACAGCTTCCACTGTCCAGGAGATTAAACTCTGCTGCCAACGTTATCACGTTGTAATATTTGAAACGGTTTTACACAAGAGCCGTGCAAGGCAGCTCTAGCTGGGACGATCAAGGTAAAGTTGTCTGTCTGCCAGCCAGGGGGAAAAGGCAAATTGCTTAGTTATATTTTTAGCTGCAAATGCACTGTCTGATGCATTTAGTGTTCAGCTTGCAGGGCTGCAGGACACATCACCACAGCTTCTGCTAGGAAAAGTGACAGACGTGTGTAGGGTGCTTGCCAAGTGTGGCTGGCCGGGAGCCAGCAAGGAGCCCAGCGTGGCCAGGAACACTGCCTTCAGCTCTGGGAGCAGGCTGGCAGCACTAGTTGCCACATAGGAGCTGGTTATGTCTGTGTTACCGGACAAAATGTTAGTTCCTTTGCTGGTAATAACATAATCGTGAAAAAGACGTCAGCTGCTGTTAATTACAGAATGAACCTTTCCAATCTCAAAGCAAAAACAGAAGAGGGTCAGGCTCCTGGCAGAGTTGAGCTATCCCAGCCTTTCCTTGCAGGTACAGGTGGCCATGATGGGGTACAGTCCATCTCCCTCCCACAGGGTGTCCAGTGTGACTTCAGCTACAGTGAGGGGAACATAGACTATTTACCCAGTGACTTGGTGACCACAGGAAGGTGGCCACTGGCTTTGGAAGGTACCAGGTAATCTGCAGCTCACATTAGGGAAAGATGCAAAATTCAACCCAAGCAGAACCAAAACCTGTACTTCCTTGAGGGCATGCTTTGCTCTCAGAGCATGAGGATCTTTTCCAGTGTGAATAACAATGAGATTCCTTGCACCTGTTTTTCTAGAGAAGCATCTCCAAATGGATAATTGCCCTTCCTTGTGCAAGTGGTAGTGGGCTGGAGCTGCAGTGGGATTTTACAGGGTTTCAGGCTCTCCTCCTATGGGACTGTGGTAGGAATGAGATACCTCTTCTAAGGAGGCATTTTTGGGTAGCAGTTATTTCTTGCAAGCAGCCTTCAAGCAGATTGCAGTTTCCCTCCCAGCAGAAGCAAACTCATTGCAGAGAATGATAGAGTGCACAAGCAAGACCTTAAACACATATCAAGTAGATCATGGTATTTCTTGCACCTTTAACATAGCAGGCAGCCAAAAAGTTGGTGCTGATAGACCAGGTGATAAAATGCCAACATCTGAATTACTCCTCATGGTGTTTCTGATACATTACAGCAAGAAACTCAAGATCTTAAAGCCTAGGAGAGACTATCACACTGACCCAGTCAGTCCATCTGTGTAACACAACCCAGGAATTTCATTTCAGTTTTTACTCCACCACTTTGAGTAATATGGGGCTGAATTTTACTTTTGCATTACTCAGGCTTCAAGGGGTGGCAACTTCACACCATCCTTCAGTGACTGCTTTCAGCAGTCACAGAATTACAGAATCTCAAGGGCTGGGACAGACCTCAAAAGATCATAGAATCATAGAATTGTAGGAGTTGGAAGAGACCTTTAGAGATCATCTATTCCAACCCCTTTGCTAAAGCAGGTCCATCTAGATCAGATCACACAAGAATGTGTCCAGGTGGGTCTTGAAGACCTCCAGAGGAGGAGACTCCACACTCTCCCGGGACAGCCTGTTCCAGGGCTCCATTACCTGAACAGTAAAATAGTTTTTCCTTATGTTTAAATGGAACTTTTTGTGTTCCAGCTTCATCCCATTCTCCCTTGTCCTGTCACTAGATACAATAGAAAAAAAGGANCACTCTTCTTAATGCATCCCAGGATGCCATTGGCCTTCTTGGCCACGAGGGCACATTGCTGGCTTATGGTAAGTTTATTGTCAACCAGGTTTCTCTCTGCAGAGCTGCTCTCCAGCAGGTCAATCCCCAGCCTGTACTGGTACATGGGGTTGTTCCTCCTCAGGTGCAGGACTCTGCACTTGTCCTTGTTGAATCTCATGAGGTTCCTCCCTGTCCACCTCTCAAGCTGGTTGAGATCTCGCTAAATGGCAGCACATCTAGGTGATCACCCAGAGCAGGACCACCTAGAGTAGGTCACACAGGAACTCATCCAGGTGGGTTTTGAATGTCTTCAGAGAAGGAAACTCAACAATCCGTCTGGGCAGCCTGCTCCAGTGCTCCATCACCCCCACAGTGAAGAAATTCTTCTTTTGAGATTGGTACAGCTTAGGTCTCCTGTAGGAAAACAAAGCTATTTTAGTAACCTGACCAACATGATAAAGATTTCCACGATCCTCAGCAAATATTTTAGTGGTGAGCTGGCAGATTGCTTCGTACTTCTATGCACATACCTACATATATAAATATATATCTATGTATATGAGATGTAGTCTTTCTGCCACTCCTTTAAAAGATTTAAAAATCCCTTCCCCAGGGTGTGTTTGGAAGCTGTCATATTTGTAACATAATGCAAATCTGCATTTCCTATTGATCTTATCTACTCTGCTGTGCTGCAGCTCTCTCTGTTTCACATTGCAGCCCTGGGGCCTCCATCCTCATTAGAAATCCTTTCCCAGGAAACTGGAGATGCCTCAGCCAATCACAGAACAAGTAATAAAGGCTGTCTTAAACCAAACTCTCTGAGGCCCTAATGTAAAAACAAAGAATAGTACGTGAAACACAAGGTACCTTATAAGCAGGTTTCCTAATCCCCTAGTCTTGTTTGGCAGACACCACAATCACCAGCCCTCTCAAGCACCCCATAGGCATTAACTGCTGAAGAAAACAGCATGCATTTATCACTGATAAAAACAGGCTTTTGGGATTCATTAGTCAGAGGTTTCCTCCTCAACAAGCTACATGGTGTCTAGAAGTTGTTAAAGCACTTGGTTGATGTGGTCTGTCCTCACAGCACAGTGTCTACCTGGCCCAAGGGACAAGTGACAGCTGTGGGCAGGCTAGGGCACGTTGGGCTCTGCTACAGCACTGGCTCTGTCCCTGGCTTTCTGGCAGACCATACTGACCACCTGCAACTTGAGTCAGGGAAGGCTGTGGAGACTGTGCACATGTTGGTGTAGAAGGGTCCTCTAACCCAAGGAAGGGGGTTAATTAATTCCTTTATGCATGTAATTTGCTTGACAGAGCACAGACAGCTTACCTGTGGCTTCCTAGTGTTTGCAAGGGAGTGAATCTGCAGTGCAGCACCCTCCAGGGCCTCCACCTGCCTAGTGGGCAGACCTGCTTCCCTCCTGTGCTCCAAGCCACAAAAAGGGAGTGAGAAGCTCAAGCCAGAGATGTTGTCCACAGCCCAGCCATAGGTTCAGCCTAGCCTCAGGCTGCCCTCAGGTCCGAAGGGCTGCCTCTGCCTGGGGGGACAGCCTGCCCCAAAAGTGCTGCGGGAATCAGCCTCACCAAAGTGGGAACAATGCATCCTCCATGCCCAGCCAGATGCCTCTGATGTGTCCTCTATGCCCAGTGAGATGCTTCCCAGCGAGTCTGACTTCTGGGGCCATCACTCCTAGTGATGCCCTGCACAGGTACTCCATTCTTGTCCCATATTCACCCCATGCCAGGCCCATCCTTGAGGTTTTCCACTCCCTTGGCACCACCAAAACACCACCAGCACATGTTGCTCCTGCCCCCCTTACACCTGGGAGCATATGAAGCTGAAAGGTCAGGGTCTTTTTATAAATTTGGACATTAGGGAGTAATACATACTCATATAACCCATACAACAGTAGAGTTATCTTCACAGTGCCTGTGGGCAAACCCTACTGTCCCAGAAGCTGAGCCCCCACAGCCCCTGATACCCCAAAGCTTGTGGGGCAGTGAGCACCCAAAACGCCCAAGCTTGTGGGAGCAACTGAACAGTCTCTGCAGATACAGCAGAAAGAGCATGGTTTATGAGAGATAAAAATGTCAGTGCCTCAGGAGTTTGCCTGATCCAACCAGGCATTTTCAGCCTGTCGTTGCCCCAGAACTGCTTGCCAGGCACTGCCTGAAGTTGCTGCTTTTCTTTGATGCACTGCTTTCCAAAAACATTGTGGAAAATAATTCCTGGACTGCATCAGGCTCTCTCTCCTTTCTGCTGGGTTAAGCCTCACATATATAGTTTTCCCAGCTACAAATCTTGACTGTGCTGCTTAGCAGGCCATTAAAACCCACGCTGAAATCAAAGTGGTATCCTTCATTCATTCCTCTTACAGTCGCAATAAGCCCTTGAGCCCTGTGCTTGTACTGTGCCTAAAGCAACAGGACCCTGGCTCAAAACCCAGGGTCCACTGAGTCCAATAAAAATAACGCATAAAGATTTCATTTTACATCGGGAACGAGAAAGCATCGAGCTCGTAACCTTTCTAATATGCAACACATGTGAAAATCAGCTACAGGAGCAGAAAAGGCTTTCCTGAGCTGTGCTTTTCCAGGCAGAGTTATTGCCTACCCCTCTTCTCACAGCAGGCAGAAGAACCTCAAAGAAGCAGGTGTTTTTCATGGACAAGTCCCCAGCCAGTGCTTGTAGTCTGCTTGAAACAGGCCACTAATCTTCACTGGGGTCTCTGCTCAGCTGTACAAACATGCCTTTTTTAAAATTTATTTTGAGGATTAGGTCCAAATTCACGTGAAGTTTCGCGGCTGTGTTTCAAAAAGAAAGATGAATCCAAAAAAACAATAGCATGGATTAGTTTCTGTTTGCAGAGACAGATTGCAAGCTTTCCTGCAATCCAAGGCTGGACCCACCTCAGAAATATACATCCCTAGCAGCTTCCATTTGTAGATTTTAATGGCTCTTTATTAGAGCCATGGTAAAACATTGTAGCTTCCATAAGTTAGAGATGGGAGAAAGAGGCCCCGTTAGCTTAAAGGATTTCCTAAAGTTGTAGAGAAAGTACTGGACACAGCCAGGGTCTGAACTGATTCCCAGCTTTAGCACATCTGCTTATGAGCAAAGCTGTCTGTCTCCCAGTACTCATGAGAACAGAGTGGTAAGAGTTGTCAAGCAGCTCCTTAGAGAAGCTATTCTGTACTTCCTGGTTTCTGGCTGTCTATTCAGCTCTGTGAGAGGTTCAGCAGAGGTAAGACACAAGTGCAAGCTACATGCAAAGGAAAGGGAGAATCAAACCTGATACCACGGCTGAGGTTTGAGCCAAGGTTCAGGGTGGCTCTTGTTTACCTCTTCCACTGCACCCCAGTCACTCTGAATGAGTTGCCTTGAATTAAGTCATTCTGGGGCTGCCCCCTGTACACAACCTCTTTATTTTGGCATCTCCTTGCAGGAAGGACATTGAGGGCTGTGACTTGCACCACGGGGAGTCAGTGGCTGGAAGGCTAACAAGACAACCTGCTGATATCTCCATTTTTACTAAGTCCAATTAGGCAATAAATGATTCTGGTGGAAGTGCAGAAGCACACAGATTATTATGCAAATCAAGTCACTTTGCTACCAGGAGGCTCTAGTGTAGCCTGAAGTAGCACCGGTATCATTACTAGTGCAAATGTCACCTTTCTCCTCCATGAGTTATTGCTTCCCACCTCACCAATCGTGCAGCTTTCCAGAGGTCAGAGCTATGATTTCTCACAGATTCAGGAGCACAAATGATGATTTTTAGAAAGTGGTAGTTACTTTCTATGAATAATGCTAATACATTCAATGCTGGTGGCTGGGGAGCCTGGTGCACTGGCAAAGCCACCTGAAGAAGGCATCTTGACTTCTTTATCAAGAAATTTGTGTGGAGACAAGCTATAAACTGGTTCATGGATGTGATCCAGACTAGAGAACACACCTACTTTTTGGGAGGTAGCAGACAGAGCTGCCTGGAAGCAATAAGCCACGGACTCTGGTGGAAATCTAAGGCTTTACTGTCAGTTTACTTACACAATTAAAAAGCAGAATCATAGAATCATAGAATGGCAGGGTTGAAAGGGGCCATCATCTAGTCCAACACCCCCGCAGAAGCAGGTGACACAGAGAATTTCGAATCACTTTTCTCTCCAAGTTATTTTGTCCTCCCCACAGCTCTCAAAAGGATCTCTTTTTCTCTGTGTCCTGAAAACAAGAGCAAGACAAGAAGTGGAAGCTGCTTGCCCCATCCCTGTCACTAACAGTTGTTGGCAGACAAAAGCTATTGTTTGCTGCCACCAGTTATTGTTCCAGTGGTGGCAGCAGCCCCCAGCACCAGGCCTCAGCTCTGGGCCCTTTTTGTACTCAGCACTGCACAAACAATTGCACAGACACTTTCTGTAGATGGCTGCAACTTAAAGAGAGAAGTACTTTTCTCTGCATTTTCTCACAGGCACCAGGGACACAGAAATTCACAGGCTGGCTGCAGCCACCCTGGAGATGGGGGTCAGAGAGGGAGCAGCCTGCCCACACCAAGTACACTGCAGTCTCTCAGGTGAAAAAGGATATTGCTCCATCATCTTCACTGGGGTAGATCTATTCCTCAGTCTCCAGACCAAAATCTCTGAGTTTATAACACAGTCCAGTGTGGTTTACTGTAAAGCCCTCTTCTCTGTCCCTGGTGCACAACTAAACTGAAGTGAACAGAGCTTGTAAAGAATTAGAGAAATAAATGCACTTGTCCATGGCAAGTGATGCCAAGACCTGATCTCTGGGCAGAAGGCTGATAGAAAAGGTAAATGCAAAAAACCTCAGTTATATAAAATGTGCAAGAGACCTTGATAACAAGGTGTCCTGGTCCGTTTGGTGATTTCTTTGAACCTCCACAGCACAACTCCAAGACATGTGATGAGATCTGATCAAACCATGTGGATTTGTTTGAATTTATCTTGGAGTTTTAGGAGTTTATTCAGGAGACAGTGAGGCATGTGGTCTGAAACACAGTCAGGAGTGTCACGAGTCTCTACAAACCAAAGGTCCTGCTGCTCAGTGTCTCTGGGGATAAATGATGTTCACAATCATAAATAATTTTTCTGCTGTACCCTCTGATCATATTGTGTTTTGCACCAAGGTAAATCTAAACTGTCTAATCCACCTCAGAATAAAATAATGAGAGAGAGAAAGATAAATCTTTCTTTTCCTTCTGCAGTCAACAAGGCAGAATTCTGTATTTTCTTCCTAAGTCTAGATTGGAGAGAAAGGGATATGTATCTTTTCAAGTTGCAACTTGAACTGACTCTTGCTTGTCCCTTTGGGAGGAGAGTGCAGTGACATTTTTAAATATCAGGAGATTGGTATAGATGGGCAAATCCCTTTGTCACCAGGCCACAATGCAGAGCTGATGAGTGGCCATCACCCTCTGAAGTCTCTGGCTTGCTGTGATTGCTGCAGCATATTAAGATAGGAAAGAAAATCAAGAGGGAAATGTGCAGGTTTTAGGGGCTCCTCGCTGTTTTCACAAGTTGCTCATGAAATAACAGCAAAGCAGTTTCAGAGTTTCCTTTGCCTTCTTCTCTTGACTGGCTTTGTCTCCACCAAGCAGAGGTACAGTCCCCAGGCTCTGCACACTCTGCAACATGAGACAGTGATGGGTTTAGTTTTCAGGGCAATACTTAAACATAATTCATGCTGAGAAGGTGCTATCAAGGAGCCTCCCTTCTATGTCCTGGAACATCTTCTGGTTCCAGGTGGCTGTGGTAGGCATGTAACGGGCATAGCCCAGGCTATACAATGCCCCTTGGGGTGCTGGGGACAAAGGAACAGGCATTACCCCATCTCCAACATGCTGGAGCTGCCCTCCCACTGCACTCGACACTCTCTGGGGATGTGACTAATCACCACCACTTCATTACCAGCAGCTGAGGCTTCACTGTGCAGGGAGGTGTGAGGTACATGGCCTTTGGAGACTGAGAGCTTTGTGCCTCCACGTGCCTCCCGTCTCTTGCCAGCTGCAGTAAAACTGGGCCGGGGTGGAAGTTTGTTCCATGCCTTCAGTTTGCAGCACTGCAGCCTGCGGTGCTCGGAGAGGCTCGCTGAAATGGAGAGGCAGTGCTGCTGCCCAGCGACAGCTTCCCCTTGGCCTTGGCCACCCAGAGAAGCTGCAAATTCCTCAAGATCCAGCTTATAATGGGCTGGATGGCTGCTGCTTGCTCATTGAGACTTGAGCTTGAGCTGCAGAGAGTACCTTGTGGTCACAGAGAAAGGCAGGGTGGGGCTGTAAAAAAAGGTTATTGTTATACAGTGTATGTAAAACATATTCAAAGACATACATTTATATGGATATTTATTAATTAATCCATTTACTTTAATGCCTGAATTCTCCAGAGCAACTGGCTTATACCCTAAAAGAAGTCAGTTTTCAGCATGTGCAGAAAATCAGACTTACTTTAAGGCACTTCAAGTTGGCCACAGAGTAGAGGCTTCCCCATTCCTCAGGGTCTGATGAAAACCCCCACCAGGCTGATAACTTAGAAAGCTCTTGACCAAGGAGGAGCAGAGCAAATAACGTAATGTGAAGGTAGCTGCTGTCTTGCTTATTACGAGATTATTTGTTTCAGAAAGAAATCTAAGCATTAAATGAAACAGAGGAACCTCTTAAGCAGTGTTTCTGGTAACACTCTTAGAGCATCAGTAGTGAAGTACTGAAGCATCCTAAATGCTTAGTATGAATAGTGAAGCATCCTAAATGCTTTTCACAGTTGTTAGATTTGGGGTTTTTGTGTTTTTTTTTTTTTTTTTTTTTATCTTCCCTTGCTTTTCCCACCTCTCAATCTGACCAGTGTCATTGCAGGGCAACTTCATGTTTGCTTGTGGTCTCACCACCTCATGTAGGTCACCTGGTGTTATTAACTTGCACCCAATGTAGTCACTAGACCTGAGATCCTGGCTACACCTGTGTCTTGGCAGGAGTAATCCCCTGGTTTCCCTCCAGCTGCTGCTGGGAGTGGTGGGGCCAGTGAGACCATGGCACTGTGACTCTACACCACCTGTGATCATCTTTTCCACCATGCCCAGGTGCCATGCTGCGGAAAGCTTGCTCTTCCAACAGCAGACTCCACTGTACATCACTACACCTATCACTACTCTTCAAGTGCCTCAACATTTTATTTTTCATTTGATTTTCAACCAATTTAGCAGGTCTGAGGTAGAGACCCTTGACCTGGACATTCCCCAGTTGCAGATGCAGGCAGGCTTGAAGACATGAGCCCAGCAGCTGCTCCTTGTTAGTCCTCTGAGACATGAACCAGTTTCAGTGAGAGCACTTTTCTGTTAGTTCAGTCACTGAGGTCTCCAACACTTCCCTCTGGTCTTGTTAGCATCTGAGTTCAGTGACTCAAAGTACTTAGTTTATTAATTTGTTTCAGCACCTCCTCTTTCAAGACCTTGGGCTCTTCTGGTGCATTATTTTTATTAGCTGAGCATGGCAAGCCTTTCCAGTACCCTCTGTGGAAAAAGACCAGCATTTAAAGGGATCAAACACCTATTCGGACAAATGATCACCACTTTGTTTAATTGCTCTGCTTTCTAGTCACTCAACAGATGATTTATTTTCCCAGGTGTTTCAAATAATAGATATGTTTGTGTTTTATGATGATCATGTCATTTGCTCTTCCAATTAGCCTTTTGAATTTCCTTATATTTTAATGACAGGGTTTTTTTAAATAGAATTAAGAAAATACAAAATATATTCTAAAAAATCTAATTTTTTTTTTAATCCAAAAATTATAAATTCTTTCCAATTCTTTTCAAAACAAAAGCTGCCTTAGGCACCATACACCTTGTACCTCCTCAGGCAATGCATCTTCCTCACCTCATGACTCTTCAGTCCAATCCATCCAGCCCCTGCCAGCCCCCAGGACTCTCAATACTGTAAAATCCCCTCCTGACTGCCCCAGACTCTGGGGCACCCTGAGCAAACCAGGTGCTGAGTTTAATGGTCTTTTCTGGCAAACTACTGCATACATATATGTGTATATATGCATGTAAAATCCAGTCATCATATAACTAGTTAATTATTCGTGTGTAGTGGCTTTAGAAGAGCCAGGGGTCAAACTGAAACCAGCTGTCAACCTTCAGTCAATCCCAAATTAATAATACAATGTGAGACGGGCCTCTAAAGGTTTTTTAATGTGTTTATATCTCAGCTTGATAAACACAGTCAAGAGAGACAAGATGGAAGAGGCAGGAAGCTTAACAGGGTTACTTTTCTGTAAAAATTAACTTGTGAAAACATCTGCGCAGCCCTCAAGTTTCCCAGATGTTCTCTTTAACAGGGCACTTAACTTGTTTATATTTTGCCTAACACTGGAATCGTGGCAGATTATTTTTGTTGCGGGGTCTTTGCAACATTTTGTAGGTGGTCTCATAAAAGAGAGCAGATATTTAACCTCCACACACACATACACACCTCCTTCTCCTTTGCCCTGGTTGTTTACACAGTGGAGCTTGGTACCAGTTCCCTCCTGCAGCGTGTGCGTGGGGGGCCTGGGGGCTCGACTATCGCTTCTCTTTTGCATCAGATTCACTCCATTGGCCCTGCAGAGTGAGCTGGAGGATGACAATGTTGAATATGTGGGATGAGATGATTCAGGTGTTCTATTCAGCTTGAGATGTCCAAAAGATGGCTTGAAATCATTACCTGCTGTCTTTGACTTGTTCACACCAGTAGCAGCAGGGAACCATCTCAAACCTGAACAATTTGTTCCTCTGAAGCTCAGGTGTGAAACAAAATGAGTCCACAGAGGAAGGATCTGGTGATCAGAATCTATATAGAGAGTGAATATCAGTGGGTTTTCTATTTGCATAGACTGGAAAACCATATATTCTTGTCTTTTACCATATACAGGCACAGCTTTCAATGGGGAGTGTTTTGCTTCCCTGGCTGTTTTGCAAGATTTTCAGGGATACGTAAAGCACCTGTGATCTTGTCAGATCCAAAGCTTGTCAGGGTCTGAAGGGTTTTACCGCCCCCCCAAAATAAATCCCACTTCACAATCCCATCTTACAGCACAATTACAGCTCCATAGACTTTTAGATGGGGCTGTGTCTCCAGCTCCTGGCCAGACTTGATCAAGTTTGGGCTGATTCACTGTTGGATCAGTTTTGGATGGCACATTCTCGAAAGAAAATTGACGGGCTAGAGAGAATCATGTTATCTGCTTTTTATGCTCAGCTCTTACTGGAGCTGATGCTCTTTGCATTCTGCTCTAAAGGGCTATTTCTACAGCAGGAATACATTTACGAAAAGCTGTTATAATGTGGCCCAATGTGATGGGCAAAGAGAGGCTGGATATGTCTCCTGGGGAACACTTGCACAGCTGTAGCTGGGAGCTGGGTACATTGCCCCCAGAAAGGTCAAATAGGATTCACCATAGATGTCTCATGATATTGGTGCCTTAGAAAATCTTCTTGAATGTGATTATATGATTGACAGACAGAGTTAGGTCACACATGCTGAGGACTTGGGAAGTCTTATGTTACTTTAATCCATTTGTTTTCTGTTTATTTTTTTTGTCAATTTAAAATGAGTTAAACCTTACTGCACTGGGTGGATTTAAATGAAAGAATGTGTAGAAATACTCTGTGTTTTCCAGTAAGGGTATTTTCAAGCTGTGGTGACACTATTCCACCCCTCTGACAAAATACAGTTGAAAATTCCGTTTCTGCAGAGCCCTCTGTAGTTAAGTGCCTGAATGCTGGAGTACAAGCTGACAATACTGTAAGTGGCTGGAGTACAACTTAGCACATTGTCTAATGTACTCTTCTTTCATGCTTTATAATTCACAGTACACACTGAAAAGTGTGCAACCAGCTTTTCACACCAGTATGCACAATATTCACTAAGGCTACTTTCTGATTCATTTTTTCAGAACAGCTTTCTTTGATTCATTGGTTGTTGTTTTGTTCTTTCCTCTTCCCTTTTTATAGCCACTCCATTTGGGTTTTTTTTCCCCCATGTGTGGGAAAAACATTGCCTTCCAGCACGAGAAGCCGCTCTGTGGGGAATGGGGCCTGACGCACCATATGGTGCAGGCGAAAACATCTGCGGATCTCTGACGCTGCAGTTCTGCTTCATGGGCCCAGGGTGCATTTCACACACGTGCTAAGGAGAAACAAATACGACCCGAATGTTTTTCAGGGACCTTGATGTATGAGAAAGAGAATGAATTTGCTGGAGGAGATTGTAAAAAAAAAAACAAACACCCCAGAATGTTAAGTTGTGCTAAACCAATTTCCCTAATCAAACAGTCTTTCCCCTATTACACTCCCTTTCCCATTAAATTGCAGTATTTATTCTCTATTGCCATCATGTAGAGCTGAAAATAAATGTCGTGGTGAAAGGAGATGTCTCATCTTACAACTTGCAGAAAGGTTAATTAAATGGTGCATGGTGCTGGCACTTGTTCGCTGCAGCCTGAACACGGGAATGACAGATTACTGGGGCCGTGTGAGCAGCTCCCTCATACAGTCCACACATCAGATAGATGCACTGGGTGCTATGTCCTGAGAATATGTCCACTCAGCAATAATTCCCCTCCTGCAGGTGGTCTGCAGTGGTGTTGATGTGAATTGGCACCCAAATAGAGACTGCTGTGCATTTGTAGCATGATCTCTCCTCTTGATCTTACACATGTAGCAAGACACAGGTCTGCTTTGAGTGCCACTGGTAACATCAAGCACCCAGGTGCTGCCAAGGAATGACAACACTAAGGATAACCTAGCATTTAAAGCACTTCCCAGGGACTGCTGAAATTGAGACTCAGATTCAGCTGCTGGACCTGTCCCAGTGCATGTGTGCCAGCCTGTGTGCAGACCTTGTGCAAGTTGCTGAAGTACAGGTCCTCTCAAGTGACTGACATCAGTGATTGATGGAAGGACCCTTATGCAGAGAGTAAACACCACAGTGCTGTGTAGAAAAGATTAGGGTTGTCTGCTTGTGTACTGCATGGAGGGTTACTGTCTGCACAGGCTTGGCCAAGGAAGGAAGGTATGTCTCTGCTTATCAAGCACCATCATAGCAGAAACATCATTCCTGGAACAGAGGCTTTCATGCTTGCTGATACTGGCAGCTCTGGAAAAGCAATCAGTTGTGCAGCACCTCTGTAAGGCCACAAACCTCCGGTTGGGAAATGACCATCAGGGTAAATCCCTAAAACTTTCATAACAGGATCCAAGTCTTCTTGAGCTGATTACATATTGAGGACTCCTGATGAATTTTGCATCCAGGCATAAGTTGAAAGCACCAACTCTAGAGAAGTATCCAGAGGCAGAGTCTTTGCCATGAAGCATACACGGAAGCCCTTTCCTCCTCCCAGCATCAGTGAAGAGGAGGATCTTCTGGAAGGACTCTACAGTTTCCTCAAAAATCGAGATGTTACAAACAAGGAACCCTAGTTTTGAACTGACTGCCTTTCCTGTGGCTGTGCTGTGAAAGGGCTGGTGACCAACAGCTGAGCGCTATGCTGGAAACATACAATACATAACAGTGCAGAGTCAGAAAGAAAAGCCAGGCATTTCTTAGCCAAAAAGTACAATCGTAACCTTTAACTGTGGGGATAGCAAATATACCAGCAGAAAAAGTCATTGCTGCTACTTAGGACTGCAATCTAGTGCTTGGAGTGCCTTGCTGAGCCTCCTGCCTTTGTAGCTTCCTTGCCCTTTCTTTATTGCTCTGCCTAGTCCTGTTAAACAGGAAATGAATGTGGGAGTGCCTTGGAATCATTAAGGAGATTTAGGAGTAAAACCCTAGTCAGGGCTGTGAGAAAAACTCTGCTCAGTGGCACCAGCCAAAGACCCCATTCCCACACATACTTATGTACGTGAGCAACTGAATCCACAGGAATAATCACCCCGGAGCCCAGTGGGATCAAGGACAGATTTCAGCATCAGCAGCAGCAATGACCATCTAGGTATGAGACTTGTTGCACGGCCTTTCTCAAGCTATGTACCCACAGTGAGCTGAAATGCTGTCCCGAGGTCTTTGATCAGGCTACACTTCAGTGGGATTTGAATGTTGCATGGGCCTTGACCTGTACAGAGAGGAATTTTATCCTTTCATAAATATGCTGTGCCCTGGCAGGTCCTGCTCTCTGGGGCTAGTTGGAGCTTGGGAAAAACTACCCAGCCACAGCATTTCCAATGTGAGTGCGTGGGGTTTGCTCCCACCTGGCTTGCTGGTGCACATGGGTCACCCTGCACGTAAGCTCTCCAATAATTTACAGGCAAGCAGCGGATCAAAAGTATTGCATGTCTTTCCTGAAGTGCCACACAGGGCTGTTGCCTTTTATGGTCCAGCCTCAATGGGCAGGCAGAATTTGTGCCAGAAGAGAGGATGGTTGTAGGGCCCACAAACACCTGCTGCACGTGACCAGGCTGAAATCATAGACTGCTTTGGCAGAGTTCACTACAGAAGGATTTTCAGGCTCCCTGGACCCCACGATGTTAATGTGACAGGCACCAAGTGGCTGCCCTCCCGGGCACTGCTCCAGCATGCACGGCACGAGCCACTGCACACCCAACATCAGCTTTCCTCTACCCTGGAGAGGAGGCTAAGCCTTGAATCAGTGTCACTGACAGTCCAGGGGTTTGGACATGCCAGCTTACAGCTTGTGTTTTCTGGACTGGGGATGCAGAGTATATTTACCTTGACTTAATAACAAGCACATTTAGAGAAGGTTTCCATCACAGAAGACTGAGGAAACTGATAAAAAAAAAGGTCTGGTTCCTCCTGGACTGTAACACAACTGTGTCCTTTGGCTTTTTGTTTTATTGGCTCTGTTTTCGGTGGTCTCTAAGGAGCCCATCAGAGGCCTCTGTGCTTGTTGCATTCAGAGCAAGCATGGTTTCTACAGACAATTGCCTGCAGCTTGCAAAAGCAGGTTTGCCAAACCACACATAATAAATCAAAACACAATTTCCAAGTGCTAGAATGGGCAAAAGCTACATCTTACTACAATGCACTTTTTTCAAGAATTTCTTGGCCTTGCTTTTTCAGGAACACTTAATGAGAGGGAAGAAAGCAGGTAGATAATACAGAAACACCACAGGTAGATGGCTCATTGACTTTATCTGGTTATTTCCAAAAGCAATAATTTTACAGCTGTCAGAGTTACAGTCTGTAGTCTTTAAGCTTCATATTCCCATGCAGTAGGAGCTCCCACAAGAAGCCAAGCAAGTTCAGCTGTGATTCACCATCACCCTTCAGAAATATGCTTCCTTCAGAAAGAACTGTCTTCTTTCTAGATACAGTCTCCCAAAAGAAGGCAAAGATAATGTTGTACATAGTTTTTGTAAGGTTATGTTTTTCTGCCTTCTAGATATTAAAAGGCCTCTTTTTGTAGAATAACAAAACTTCTCACAGTTCACAAACTGGTTCAGCACCACCTTAATGTTTTTAACATCAGATTGCAACGTATCCGTGTCAGAATGTACTTACTGAAAAGGCCTGAAAGTAAAGAAGCTGTGAACTACAAAAAAACCCCAAAAAGTAAAAGCTGGGCCTGTTGAATTAATGTTTTAGCATAAACCTCTACTTCGTACTTTCAGTTCTCCTTTCCAACTGACATCTGAAACTAACCAGAGTTTATCTCTCTGCTTCCATCAGAGATCACAGCAAGATGCCTCCTCCAGCTTTTGCCTGTCACTGCCTGTAACTCTCTGCAGGGTTAACATTTTCAATAGGTGGTACAAAGTTATACCACCCTGAGGCATTACTTCTTTAAAAAACTATCTTGTATAGGATCTTCCTGACAGCTCTACACCGAAAATTTTTGTTTGCAGCTCACAGTTGTACCTTTCCAGGTAGCAGGTTTTTAAAAATCCGTATGACATCTCTAGTTATGATGCCAGCTCTGGCAGCTGATTTGTAGAGGACCAGGTGTGGACCAGAAGTTGCCCTGAACTACTTTTTAAAGTGAGCCTATCTGGTTTGCCATCTATCATTAAACAAATGTTAATAGGCTGAAATGGCTCCTCACTCCCCCTCCATTAAGAGCAAGGTTTTTAATGCAGATGTGAGCCTTTGTTTCACTGAAGATCCTTAGTTAAACCCACCTCAGCTCTGCCCATCACAGCATCTGAACTACCATCATCTGAATTTTGCAGCTGGTGTTTCCCAGTTGCAAACCCTGCTGCAATATCACCCTTCTTTCATTTGGGAGGCCCACACACACATATCAAACTTGAGTACATGTGTGTGGGAGGAATAATCCTCCCTAAATTTCCAAAGTGGTTTTCAAGGATTCTCACACTTGTGGTGGGAATAGTGTACAGCCTAACTGCATTTAGAGTTTTAACTTATCTCTCAGCTAAAACTGAATTAATTATTGTGAAATCCATACAAATTACATATAAAATACCTTACTCCCTTACTTGCTTACTGTTAATTTTCTGCACTCACTAAGACATTCAGTATTCCTGCAGATAACAAACACCCTGCTATGCTAATACACTTAGCATCTGCAAATGGGTCCATAAAAAGGGGCTGGTTCCCATTCACTGAAGTGGAAGACAGGAAGGATGCTCTAGGGTCACAGTGCCTGCATTCCCCCCTGCAGCACACTTTCAAGCATATTCCTCTCCAGGTCTTTGTTGTGACTCATTAGAAATGGCAGACGAGACTGGGAAAACCTTCCTAAGCAGAGGGACTATTAAGCATTTCCCTCTGAAAGTGCCCTCCTTTGTTCAGAATTTGCAACCCAGTCAGGAAAATCAACTTGTTTTGCATGATGCAGCGACAACCATCAAAGATAATCGGGGTTGTGATCTGTCTCAGACAAAAGTTAGTATGCCAGGAAATTGAGGAGGCAGCAAGGTTTGCCAGCACCACGGAGCTATCAGGAGCTGAGTGAGCCTGGGACCTGGTCGTTCCCTCTCCTTTCCCAGCTGAAAGGGGATTTCCAGATGAGATGCTTTCAAACAGCCCTGCTGGGAAATCTGCATCTGGCCCAGCAGATTTCAAGGTTTATTGTATTTTCATTCCCTTTCTCTCTGTCGATCCCTCTTCCCCACCACCAGAGTATCTGACATCCTCCATTTAAAGTAACTAACAATAATGAGGTCCCTGGTGAACTTCATAGACTGACTGTAATTTCTGCCTTTTCCAAATGAAATTCTGCCTGAGGCAAGGTGAGGTCCCTCCTCATAGGGATGGTGAGATCTGGTAACATTACTGTGGGTCTTTCCCCTCCTGGTATTCTTGAAACTATTGACCAGAGGAGTGATTCTGTGAGTTAACCTATATTCCTTTAATAGCCTTTTTTTAATTGTCAGACAGGTAAAGGTGTCCTGGCAGCAGGAAGGCAGTGGACTGCCATCACTGCAAGTTTGGCTTGTTGCTGCTGATCAGCCCTCCTGGGACCAGCTCTGCCAACCGCTGCTGCAGGTGTTCTTGTTGCCTGTGGAGGAGCTGGGCATGCGGCACCGGGGGATGCCAGCCAGGAAAGACTACCTCTGCCCAACAAACCATGTCTTTCTTTGCTTTTATTATTTTCAAAACACCATGGTTTATGGAGTCATCAAAACATTAGGACATTGGGATGCTGGAGAAGGATGTTGAGGTGCTAGAGATAATATGGAGGCTGGATATCAAGCTAGGAAAGGATTTGGAGCATGTCTCATATGAGAAACAGCTGAGGGATCTGGAGCTGTTTAGCCTGGAGAAAAGAAGGCTCAGAGGTGACCTTATCCCTCTCTACAACTACCTGAATGGAAGTTGTAGTGAGGTGGGTCTCCCCAGTAACAAGCAATAGAACAAGAGGAAATCGCCTCAAGTTGCACCAGGGGAGTTTCAGGCTGGATATGAGGAGGAATTTCTTACTGAAAGTGTTGTCAGGCATTGGAACAGACTGCCCAGGGAGGTGATGGAGTCATCGTCCCTGGAGGTGTTTAAGAAGTGAGTGGATGTTGCACTTAGAGAAAGGGTCTGATGGTTGATAGGTCTGTGACAAAGGCTTAAAGTTTTCTTCCAGCTGAAACTATTCTATGATTCTATGAAAAGACATGAGAAACAGAAAAAAAAAATGGCAGAAAAACCTGAGACCATGAATTCATGATGCTCAGCCTCACCTCTTTCTTCCTTCACACTCTAAAAAGGCAGGATGCTGGCCAAGAGCCTCACTTTTGGGCCTTACAGGACTCCCAGATCCCAGCCACTACCAGTGTGGGCACCTGCCTTGGGCACGCAGGGTTTCTAGCTCTCTGTTCCTTCCCATATGGCCTTGTTGCTAACCCTTCTCCCAAGGGAGCAGGGCTGGAGGTGTAGGTCATCTCACAGGATATAAATGGCAGCAAAGCAGCATCCCAGTGTATAGCATCATTTGCAGGGCATCACTTGTGCTGTGATGTTTCACTTTGCCTTGGGTTTGGGACTTCAGCATTTCCATGTTGTTCCAGGTAGGAATGAGAGGCAAAAAAACTCCAACTCTCAGTCGTCCTTGAAAGATTAAAAAAAAAAAAAAAATTAATGTGACTGAAGCATTTTGCATCAATTTTGACTTTTTAGTTAATAATATGTTACAGTAGAGATAATAACCCTTAAAAAGCAGTCATGTTAAAAAGGCTGTTCCTGAGAAATCAAAATATTTTAAGTCCGTGACAATATTGAAACCTTCCACTTCTCTGCTTTCAATCTTTCTCGTTGCTCCCATTTTTCACAGAGCACAGAGTGGTTTTGTTTAAAAGGGAGCTGTGTTCCCAGCGGCTCAGCCACAGTTGTCACAACTGACTCTGACTGCATGCTCATAAATTAAAGAGAAAGACTAAAGGCTCCTGTGATGTCATAATCTGGGTAGCTGTTCTGGGTTAAAAACTTAACCCATCCTGACTCCTTCTGTCTCTCAAACGCTTTCCAAGGGTCTCTCAAACCCTTACCAAGGTTGGTATTGCATCAGAATTGCTTGTGTATGTGTGTCCATCGCCATATCTATATCCTCTATATGCCTATTGCTTCCTGATCTGCATTATGCTGCAAATATTCAAATAGAAGTGTTCCATTCTGGCAGGGCAGCACTGAACTGTGCCCTCTTGGTTATTCACAGAGCAGAGGACATCTCCACTCTATGTGCCTCAGCCACGAGCTGGACCTGTGCATCACCTATGGTCTGAGCCAAGCAGAACAGTTGAGTACCGAGACAAGGAGGAATCGAGTCTGAACTTCATGGCTTGTCAGTCAGTCCTTGGCCTCTCACCAGGGGGCAAAAATAAGTGCTAATTAGAGCAAGTCAGTATCTTTGGAGTTTTCTCAACCTGGCCTTTATGTAACTGTGCATCTGAACTATTAACCAAATACTGGAAGTTGGGTTTGGATGCCAGACCACTGCTGCTGGGTCTAAAGGGGGCTCTTCTCTGTCTGCTGCCTGACACATATACAAGCTACAAAGCAGTGGGTTAGGAGTGGTTCCTTTGATCACCAGTAGCTTACCTCCAAGACAGATGTGCCCTGTCCTGAAGAGCTCAGTGTTGTGCTACTCTGCCTCATGTTCCACCTTATCTTCAGGGACAGCTTTTTCCCCCTTGTGTCCTTCCTGGCTGCTGTTGTGAAGCCAATATATGCCCAATGTTGTAAGCTCTGACAAATTGAGCAGCAATGCAACTTGCCAGCAGCCTGGCCCAGTCAGCAATGGGTGCACTTCCAGCAGTAAAGGCTGAGGAGCCTGGGGCTCAGCTGGTGCAGACACCCCTGTCCTGCATTGGCTTACCCCAATAATAGTGGGGCTATTCCCCAGAAGGTTAAACTGGGAGGTTTTACCAAAGAACATGAAATACCTCAGCTAATGCCGGACAGGAGACAAGGTTGTGGGGGAAAAAAACAAGAAGTGGAAGATTTTCTAATTTATCTAGGTTTGATAACTAATCTACATGTATAATTAACTCTCTCCTCTCCTAAGCAGGCTGTGGCACCGGATAAAAGGGATATAGGTAACATGCTGGTACCAGGCACATCATTAAGGAACTTTTTAGATGAGAAACGGTCAGATCTTGGAGGTAATACCTTCTTCCCACTCCCCGTGGGAATTAGCTGCTGTTGGCTCCATGCAAAGTTTCATTTCCATGCATAAAGGTCCATGAAAAGTTTCATTGGATCAAACCCCCAAAATCTGGATCCCCTTCTAGAGGCTTAGTGTGGGCAGTTTATATCAGATTATCTCGAATCCTAAGTGCTGGAAGATGATGGGCTTGGCAGTGGGTCTTCACAGGGATTCTCTACTTCTCTGCAAAGAGCTGTGGGGGCTCTGAGGCCTCTATCGAGAAAGATATTCTGGACTATGCTAAGCAGAGAAACATTGCAATGCTGCAAAAACTGTGGGAAAGAGATTCTTGTTAGACTTTAATCTTCCCTCAACATGTGGCTGACGCGTTCAACATTGCCAGGCCTTTTCCTCTGAAAGGATTACTTTATCACAGAGCTCTTTTCCTCATTAAATAAAAAAAAAAAATCAAACCAAACTAACCAAGGCCATCGTTTATTTTGTTTCATGCTATGGGTTTATTTCAAATATATTAGATTTCCTTTTTTTTTTAAGAAAAAAAAAGCAATAACTGATAACGAGTGCATATGGATCCTTTCAGTTTAATGTTTTGTTTACACTGAACACTGGTTTGCCTGCAAAGTGTGTGTTTTAAGTTACTCTGCTTTATTTTAAACCAAATATTAACTTCTTTGTCCGTGTATGAGAGAAAAAAATGGAGAAAGGAAGACATGAGGGAGCTAGATGATGGGGACCACATTGTGTGCTGCCCTGTTGGCTGGTGCCTCCTCCCCTCCTGCTCCTGTGTTGTTTCTGCAGCTCTGCTCCACCAGCCTTAAGTGCAGAGTTTGAATTTGGAGCAATGCATTATGAGGTTTGAGCCACAAAAAGCAAAGGGAGACAAAGAGCCTAAACTTTTTGCCCAACCCAGAGGGGCTGGAGGGGTGTAAGTGGTCCATGGGGGCATTGTCTGTCTGTGAAAGCGCACTGCTGCAAGACTCCGATCTTGCTGGTGTCCTGGATGTGGTGGTGTGATAAGATGTGGGCAACAGCACATACAGATGGAAAAGCTCCTTGTGGTCCTTCACTCTGGTCCAGGACTATCCTGGTTGTAGTAGAGGCCTTTCTGCCTGTGGAGGAGCTTAATTCAGAAGACATGTTAAAACCACTGCCATAGTCACATCCCTATGGGCTGGGTTTCCCCAGAGCCCTCACTGTTCCTCCTCCCACAGAGACTCATTGTATGTGTCCCCCCCAGGCCTGGGCTTGCAGCCCTGTGTTGGCAGTAACCAAAGCAAATGGCCATACAGTCTCTGAAGTACCAAGCATGTAGGTGTGGTATTCCCCCTAAAATACCGTTTGTCACCAAGTGGTCGCTCCTGCTATGAATATGGAGTGAGGGGAGCAGATAGAAAGGTACTTTCACCCTTGAGGCTGCAGCAGGGAAGGGAACAGAGACAGTTCTGTGGTCTTATCCCTGGAACAGAGTTCACAAGGATTGTCAGACCTTGCTGAACTGGGTTTCATCAGGAGGCAAATCCAAATTTCTCCTACAATTACAGAAGTGTGGATGCCTGGTTCAGACCTTTTTGTAGCCAAGGCTCACCTGAAGTAGCTTGTTGCAGTGAAGAGGAAGCTGTTCCTGGGCTCTCCTTAAACCCATGACAGTAACACAAAGCCCTGAAATGGCTTTGCAGCTTGCATTTGGAGCTTTTTGGCTCAGGCTGATTCGACTTCAAAGGCAGGCAAATCCACAAAACTTCCAAATCTCCACAGCCTCTTTCTAAACACAGACCCGACATGTTACAGAGTGCTTCCTGTCTGTTGGACACATACCCCCAGTATTAAGCTAATATCACAAATTGAATTCCCTGGAATATCTCCAGACTGCCTAGAAAACATGACCGAGACTTGAATTAAATCCTTTAAAACCAGAAACAATGCTTCTTGCAAGCACAAATCATGTGGTTTTTAGTGCCTTCCAAAACGAATCTCAGCTCTTGGCTGGGGCTGGCCTTACACATCATTCCCACTCCACAGCCTGAATTTCTCTGGATGTCACTACCTCACCTCTCAGCTGTAAATTGAAACTTGTAAAGTGCGTGTCATTTGTCTGCAAAAACTCTTGTGAAGCTAAGTGACTGCTAAAGGGAAGGATGGGAGCAGGATAGAGCCCGTGTGTACAAGTCCAGGCAGTTCTTGTTATGAAATAACCTCCTTTTTTCCTAATACTGTTACAAAGGCTCTAGTCTGTGTCTCAGTCCCATTCTTCTTCTGTCGTGCCTGTGTCAACTGATTTTAGCATCACTGTACTCTTCACTGCTGTCAGAACACCTTATCACCTAATTCATTGTGTCCAGCACAGCCATGGAAGGCTGTCTCTGCCCCAGGGAGCCTTGTTATCCAAATGTAAGGCAAGAGGCAGACCATAGGCAGGCAGACAGGAGCAAAGAGTGGCTCGTGGTCTCTGCACACCAGACAGGCTGTTTTCCAGCCTGCAGTCTGGTAGTGATGCTTGGTTCAAAGTTTTCACAGCAGTAGGTAGAAATACACTGCCTTCAGTTCTTTAGCAACAGAAATCAGTGGGGGATGTGCTGGAAAGGAGGGACAGAGCATAGGGGAGTTTTGTGATCCCTGTGATCAGGGATACGCTTTTACCCTAGAAAAGAGAAGACTGAGGGGGCACTTCATCAATACTTATACGTATCTAAAGGGTGGATGTCAGGAGGATGAGATAATACTTTTTTTTTCTGTAGTGTCCAGTGACAGGACAAGGGGCAATGGACACAAAAAGTTCCACTTAAACACAAGGGAAAACTTTGATGTGCGGGTAAGGGAGCCCTGGCACAGGCTGTCCAGGGAGGGTGTGGAGTCTCCTCTGGAGGTTTCCAAACCCACCTGGACACGTTCCTGTGTGATTTGATGGAGGGGAACCTGCTTTAGCAGGAGGTTGGACTGGATGATCTCTAGAAGTCTCTTCCAATCACTACCATTCTATAATTCTATGATTCTGTTTCCATCAAGTGGATAAAGCCAGTGCTGAGATGCCCTTATCCCCACCAATGTCCCAGTGATGCTACTGTGGAGGCTGCCTGAGCACCATGTGTAGGAGACAGAGGCTTGAGAGGGAATAACTGCTTTGATGAGGAGAGAAACTGAGTTACCTCTTTTGCTGGGGCAATGAGCAGAGCTGTGGGAAGCAACCAGTTGGCAGCTCCTTGTACTTGGCATCACTGTGTTTGCCTTTCCTCTGTACAGTGAATGGGCTTCTGGCCAGTTGAGGTGGTGGGGTGCGCAGAGGACTGGGGCTTTCACTGCTCTCCCCATGGGACAGCTGCAACTAGCAGGTAAGTGTCCCCAAAATCCAAGAAATTCTCTCCCAGTCTTCAGAACAAGCCAAATCTTGCAGTTTCTTTAAAGCATCCCCATACTCCGTTCTTCTCCAACAGACCTTATGTCACAATAGGGTCATTATGAATAAGGCTGGGCACTCTGGCTGACCAGAGACAAGTACTCCAGGGCTGCGTCACTCTGCCCAAGCAGGGAGTTTTAGGGAAGCTCTGCTCGCCTCCATGGGATGAACCCTCCAGGGTGCTTGGTATCCAGCTGCTCCAGGGATGCTGCTTTTGGCTCTTTTTTTTTAGGCAAGATGGATGCACTTTAAAAACCTAACCATTAGTTTTGGGCCTGTGGTGGGGAAGAGATGAAATTGTTTTGCAAATCCTTTCTTGCAAAGGTGAGTCAGAAGGGAAGATGTTTGGAGCAGCTGAAGAGCTGTTTTCTGCTTCACAGCCTCTTTCATCCTCCCTAGCACAGTTATCTGATGTCTATTAAAGCTGAGTTTATCAACCTTTCACCTGGGGAAACACTGGAGGGATTTTTTTTCCATGTCTTCGTAGTTTATTTTCACAACCTAGAAGAAAAAACCCGTCTTTTAGACTTCCATCATCCTGTCAAAATGGATGAAACTGACCAATAATTTGAAAAGTTATTGGCAGCAGATAGGGACAGATGAACTCACAGAGCCTGATCCTATAAGCCTTGTTTTCTTAGGGAAACAGGCTAAAAACAGCTGTAGCCTGAAGGCCATGGTATTTCCACCTAGGACAACCCTATTTGAGCCTGGATAGCAACCAATTAATCCACATAACACTCAAAATAAGCAGCACTGAGGAAGCAAGATGTGTTCATGCAGTTTTCCAGGCAGATTCAAAGTTGCTGAAGTGAACCCCACACTGATAAGACGATCTCTCACCACTCTGTAGCCCACCAGGCAAATGGTGACTGGGGTTTGCCAGGTCTCTGATGGGTGGATCTGCCTGAAAAGGCAGGCAATTTTTGTAGGGAGGTGGAATAAGAGACAAACAGGATGATCTGGAAGAAGGGAGGCTTTCTTTGTAAAGGAGAGTGGCTACAGGTGCAGAAGCACCATGTGCTTGTGAGGTAAGAACCACTATACATTATTATTTATGATTAAATGTCCATCTGTCAAATTAAAATGCCTTCTTTTGAAGTTACACAACACAGAAGAATAGGAGGGAAGCCACAGACATCTCTCCACAATGTTTTTTTTGTCTATCATTCTCTGAAGCCTATTGAAGCAGAAACCACATTTGCATTACAAAGGATGCGGTGTCTTTGTGTCTCAGTGCAGTGGCTCAGACCTGAGTAACCTTCCTTTCTAACGATGGTCAAGTAAAAGCCCTGGTCCAAATTCATATGTAGTGTGACTCCTGTTACTTCAGAGGAGTTACAGCCAGAATAAAGGCACCCCACTAATATCTCCTTTCAGGCAGGGGTCTTCCCTTTGAGTGCATCATAGAATCATAGTCAGTTAACTACAGAGAGGACACTGGCAAAGTGTCCCCAAGGACCTGGTTCTTCTTGTCTTCCTCTTGGTGCGGGTCTAGCTTGACATGAATTGTCTGAATTAAGATAATGTAAAACCTGGAGTACGGAAAAGGCAAAATCCTGGAGTTTCTACTCATCAGGCCCACTTTCATTGTGCTATTTTGGAGGCTCAAGCAAGCTCATCTGCTGTCCCAAGTGTTCAAAAACTGAAGAAATGTGACAACTCCAGCCCATCTGTTTCTACAGAAAAAAAGTTTTCAAGGGATCAGATGTTTCCCAAACCTTTGTGTGACCCCTCCAAAGGCCTGAGTTCATCTAAGATGGATTTGTAACATGAGTTTGGTTTTCTTGCTTTCATATTCATTCTCTAAGGCATAGGCATAAGCTGCCTTGCTCATATTTATTCTGCTGATAGGATCTTGTCTCTTTCCCATTAAGAAGTGTACTTCCCTCCTCCTCTGCCTGGGTGAAAAGCCCTCTGTGCAAGGGGAGCACAAAGGTACAGAGTGTCGGTGTTGATACCACCAAGTGAGCATGCAATTAAAGCTCTCCTCCTCAGAAAAGAGCCTCTGCAGACAGTTGCTGACTGCAGACCCGCTTTCTGACAGCAGCAGCTGATGTACAATGCTTCCATTCAGCCACTGTCAGGTCTTCACTGTTCACAGGCCGTGCTAGCTTTCAGCTTAATTCAGTGTATAATGGATAAATCACACAGGGCCTTTGCACTTCCCCACTGGGAAGCGCAGCACTGGAGGAGCTTGAATAGCCCTTGCCATGTTTTCACTCCCAGACTTTAAAGGAGGTTGTTTCACCAGCCCTAGTTTGTTGGTGCCTTTCCATGAGGTCTTGAGTCTCTTTTCTACCGGTTTTATCAAGTCTCCTTGTTCTCATTTTCCTCCTGTGCTCATTGCTGGGCAGCTCCTGCAGCCCACAGCTCCTGCTCCTGAGCTGTGCAGCCTCCTTGATCCCATGGTATCAGTGTCCCCGATGCTGAATGGTACCTGAGCATCACCGCCAGCACAGTTTAGCATGGCAGGAAGTTGGGAGGGCACTGCGGACAGGCTTACTGCCCCTTCACCTCACGATGTGGGATGGAGGCTGGGAGATTGGTTTGGATTTCATTCAGGTGTGATTTCTGTTTGGAAGGTTATGGGTTGTTAAACAAGTCAGACAGTAAAGTGGGGGATTATGGTTTAAGTGGGTATAGCGTGTGACTCAGAGAAGGTAGTTTGGAGGCAAATAGAATAGAAAGCAGGGACATGATGGCTGGATACTTCTTGCCTTCAAATTGTTTTGAGCCAGTTTGATGAGGAATGTACAAAGAAAATTCCATCCTGTTTCTGTTCCCATGGTGCATTTTAACTGACCCCAGCAAGGAAAGTCATATCCGCTCTGCACAAAGTGCAGGCAAAGCTCTGTCATGGTCAGAGCAGGAGGGACATGCACAAGCTCCAGCTTATGCTGTGTGACACTGTCAGCATGGGGTTTGGCCAAGCCATCATGAGCTGCCCCTCAGCAGGATGTGTGCAACACACACAGTGCTCTGCTCCCTGCAAGCAAGTACCACCCCTGTGCTCTCCATCTCCAGTGGGAAAGAAGTGTTTGCCAGAATGGGAGACAAGCTACAGCTGATGAAACTGCTCAAAGCAAGGCCAGCGAGATCAGGTTACCTAGGACAATGTCCAGTTGGGCTTTGAATATGTCTGAGGACAGAGATTGCCCAGCTGCCTTGGCAGCATACTCCTGTGCCTGGCCATTAAGAAAATTCTCCTTAAATCCATTGGCTCATAGAATAATTCAGATCATAGTGACTAATATTATGACAGAAAGGACACCTTTGCTTTCCTTGATGTGTATACACCTACGACAATATCAGCTTAATTGCTGCACATGCACAGAAGGGAAAGTGAGGCTCTCAATACATGATGCAGGGCTGCCTGAAAAATGCAGGCTCTGTGAGGAATAAAAATCATGCTCCAAAAGCTCTTAAAAGGCCTTGCAGCTCAAGCTTGGCTCTAGAAGTCTGAAATCTCATCAGTCAATGAGGTTTAGTTTATGGGTCTAGATAGAAATCAAATAAATGTGTAGAGTTCTGGCTAAGAAAATGTTGGGGGTTAATGGCTCATTGTATTTTAAAATAGCTGTATCATTTTAATTAGTCTGGGAGTCCTTTGGTGGTCCTGTGTTGTGAAAGCTGCCAGGAATGGCTACAAGCAGCAGCACAAACAAATATCTTTTTAATAGAGGATTATGTGGGATTCAGTTCTGCCCATGAGGTCTCTTCATATCAGTTGAATGAGAGCAAACAACTCTAAGGAAAGTGGGTGTCTGTCCTTTGGTTTCATGTGAGTTTGGATTTCATTGCTCTGATGTCACCTCAAGTCTTGCTGCTTGGTGTCTCCTGGGGTGTCCCAGTGATGCATTTGCGGAGGCAAGTGAGGAGTTGTAGGTCTATCCCAGGCCTGGAACAGCCCACAACACTGTCAGGTGAGTGATGCAGCTCCCCACATGGCAACCCTCTCTGTGCAGTGTTAATGGTGATGGACATGAGCTGTGAGGATGAGGGGCGAGGATTGCATGTTGTGGAAAGGCAAAGGAGGAACTGGACTGAACACCATGGTCAGGCCCAGCGTGGGACTCCAGGAACTTGTGGTACTGTGCCAATGCCCCGACCAGGCAGGGCAGGGCTCAGCCAAGTGACTCTTTGCAATGTATGAGATCTGTGAGCTCCACATAAGTGACTCAGGGCTGGTGGATCCTAGCTGAAGGTTTGGCTCAGGCTTTGCAATCATCTTTTCTCATGTGAGCACGATCCATGTTTCAGATTGACCTTCTTGTTGTTTAGCCAGAAGTTGAAGAGACACCCATGACTGGGCCTTGGTAGGATCTTGCCATGTCACCACAAGGTTCAGGGTTGTCTCTGCTCTAGCACACCTCCTTCCTTCTTTCCTCACTGACCTAGGGGTCTGCATGGTTGCTTCTCTCTCCTCCCATTCCTTCCAGAAAAGAAAGAACCCTCTTCTTTTGGCTTCTTCTTAAAAAATGATGACAGAGGCATTCAGTTGGCTCAGCCCCATAAGTGGGTCTGCCTTTGAGCCAGGGAAAGTTTTGAGCAACTTCTTACAGGAGCCATCATTACAATCCCTTCCCTATTATCAGAAGTGGCTCCACACATACCCATGACACCATACCAGAAGCTGCCCTGCATATTTTGGAGGTTGATGATTTCTGCTTTCTCCTCCTGCTCCTCGGTGAAAAAGCTTGCAAGTCTGGAAATTCATTCCTTACAAACTCTGACAACCGTGCCAAAAAATAGCATTTCAGCAGCTAAATGAGATCCTACCTACCCTACATTGCCCAAGAAAGCCAGAAGTCGGGATTTAGTGGTTGGACTCGATAATCTTAAAAGTCTTTTCCAACCAAAACAATTCTATGATTCCGTGATTTGCTGTCATTAAGCTCTCTCCACCACCACACCCAGAGCAATGTCTCCAATCACCACTGCTAGTCTCTGTATTTTTTTAGGTCTGAGCCTAATTACCAAGGCCCAGATCGCCCTGTCCTGCCTCACTGCACAATTCATGTGTAAATGTCAAGATTTAGCAGACCCCAGCCCTGGCTCTCCTGCTGCAAATGAGGGTGAGGGGTGGGGGGAAGGGAGAGGGCTTCGGTGGTTCAGCAGGGAGGAAACAATAGCTGCTGCATATGGGGCAGGTCAATAAGCTGCCATATGCTGTCTCCCTCGGCTCTCTACTGCTTAATCCCCACTTTCAACGTGGTTACTAGTGCTGGTTGATCACCTCCCTTGCAGAAAGGTGGTTTGTACTCTGCCATTCGACACAGTTTGGTTTTAAGTCTAAGAGTATTTTCTATTGTACCCTTATTAAAATGGAGGACAGATTAAGAGGTTAGCCCCTGTGAATGAATCCACAGCCAGCCTGGGAAAAGCATGAAATTCATCTTTTCTTAGCAAAAGGCTTTAGTCATGAAGTTTAGCTTGTGGCTTTCACTCTGTGAAGCAGTGGAGCTGTTGGGAAGGAGTACAGAAAGGGCTTTGTTCATGCTTTCTCAGCTTGATATATATGATGAAGGGATTCTTACACCGCATAATATTTCTTCTCTGCATGAAGTTGTGGTACCGATGGAGCATGAAATTCCCCAGTGATCAGAAATGATGTCTCCAGTCAACAACTCTATATTCCACATCCTCCCTGGACCCTTATTCCACATCCATCCCCAGCAGCATGTAGTGCCTGGCACCGCCCCCCCTACCCCCTCCCCACCCCCTCCCCACCAGCCAGCAAGGTAAGCACTGGGTGCTTATGTAGATAGACCTGATGGGTCCTTGTGCTTCATTCAGTGTGGCACAAGAGAGCATATGTCTTTCTGATTATGAATGAGCAGTGAGGGTAAACAGCTCTCCTCCTGACAGCAGGCTGCATTATCCTCAGTATTTCAGGGCACGCCTTGCAAAGGGGGGGCACTGGGAGGGAGATATCCCAATCCTAAACCACTCCTTGTAGGGCTACTGCCCTTTGTGCAGGTTGCCCACTAAGCCTGCTCTTGTTTCTTCCCTGTCCCCACAGCCACCCCTGCTGCTCTTGTCATCACTGTCCTCTGCAGAAAGGTGGGTTACTCCTCCTGCCCCTCCAACCATCTCCCACTCCAGGCCATAGCATCCTGCTTTTCCCCAAGCTCTCCCACAACACCTTTAGCAACACTTCCATCTTCTCCAGAGCAATGTGCTACAGTCCTGCGTTACTCCAACACTCCCCAGCTACTTTCCTACATACAACTGTGCTGTGGACGTCTTGAGGGCAGTTTTGTTGTTCCTGGTTTTGGCTCCAGGACTGAACAAAGCCAGGGCTGCTTGGTCTTATTATTACCTTCTAGACAGAAAGGCAGCCAGGGATAGGGATCTAATGCAATCAAATTATGCAAACCTTTAACTCTGAGGATCATTTTGGGAATATGACTGAGGTTACTCATTCATATATCCCCACCGAAGATGCTTATGTTGGTGAGTCTGAAAAATACTTTGTCAGGTTAGATTGCTCCTCAGGGAGGTATAACAAAAAGGCAGAAAAATTGGCAGCCTTTTTCTGAAAGTGAGACTCCAAGTGAGAGCTCTGCGGTGCATTAATTAGTAGGTGAGGGCTGGGAATCTGATGAGCTGCTGCTTAAAATTACAGCCTGCCTCTCTGCTTGTGGGAGAGTCAAGCAATGCTTTTGAAAAATACAAGTGTGCTTGGGTGTCTTAAACTATCAAATATATTTTTTCATCGGAGAACGGGTCTCCAGTATAACCCTGGGTGGATATTTCATTTCAGACAGGAGCAAACCACTCGTATAACCACAGATCCTCCCAAACATAGTAGTTACAGTCTGCAGCCAGATACAGCAGTTGTAAAAACCTCAGGCACTCAGACTTGATCAAGGGAGAGAGATTTGAACTTCAGGCCTGGAATGGATTTTGAGCTGAAATTTTGCTTTCACCTTCCTCTAATCCTTAGCAATCCTTAGTATCTTCTATTTCTTCCTTAATCTATGAATTGGTTAATAGAGCAAGCAACCTGGGAACAGGAAGCCTCAGTATTACATATGTGCATGCCTGATATCATGCTGTGCTTGACAATAAAATTCTGTAAGCAAGGCTCAAAAGGCTTGTGGTAGCATCAGATGCCCTGCCATGACCTGGCTCATCTGATTCTCTTTGGTTATAGGTTTTGTTAGACCACAACAAATTTAACCACAACAAAAAAATCTCATTAAAGATCACTGTCATTCCCTCTTCCTTTTGCTTATTTGCCATCTGTATCACAGCAGCTGCCGCCCACGACTATAAGCTGAAAATGCTCCCCAACACACCGAACTTTGCATGCTGCGTGTAAGACAACAGAAAGCAATGAAACACCCATAATGCCATCATTACTGAAATCACAGGGCTTCTGTTCCTTACCCACAGCTATGGTACACTCATATTTCTAAAACACTGCCATTTGATGTCTTCATAATGATCCTCAAGCCTGATACTTCCCTCAAGAGAGCTGCTCTTAGGTTGCTCTTTCCCAGGGGGACTTTTTGTGTGACACTACAAGCTAAAGGCACAGGAAAGACAGTTTGGGAGCCAACCTTTGGAGGCAACGGGGACACTTTTTACCACTGCTGGGGTGAGTTTATCTGTTCCTGGGCAAAATACCTCCAGGGGCCATAGAGGTTATGCCAGGCAATAGGTGAGCATAAGGCTTTTAGCCCCAGGGCTTGCACCACTCAAATACACTCACACTTCTATGCTGAAAGATTTGCACCAGTTCTGCAGGGATCACAGGGAAGGGATATTTCCCTTATCAGTTGAATTTTCCTCTGAGCACACATCTCCTGTGTTTAGGTGAAGGCTAGGAAAGAAAAAAAAAAAAAAAAAAAAAAGGTTTAATAAAATCTATTCCATCTTCTTGGTTTTTTGGGTTTTTTTTTTTTCCCCATGCAAAATCAATGCCTGTGTGCTCCAAGAATGAGGTCTGGCAGAGATGCCATGGGGACAGGAAGATTACCACTTGTCATGAAAGGACCTATTACAATTTGAGTGCTGAGTGGGTGGATGTTGCTGTAGAAACCTTCCTTATCAGTTTCTTAAGCTTGTATGATAAAAATCTCTGGCTTACCTAGGGATGAACATAGAGAGTTTGTTAAGCAGTCAGGGCAATGTCATATACATTCTGGTGCTTATCTTCTGTGAATGAAAACTGGCATTAAAGCACGATGGAAAGCAGTCACAGCACTGGCCTTTTAAACATTTAATTGAAAGCTTACGTGCCTGCTTTTTCTGATCCTTGTTATTTATTACAACCAAAAAATAATCCAGGTGGGTAAGTGACTGAAGAGCCACTGTGGGGTGATGTAAGAGAAGAGTGGGAGGGCTATTGTATCTTTCAGGCAAGCTCGGGGAAGATGGATGAGTGACTGATTAGGGCTAGCCTGTCCCCTGTGAGCTTAACCCATCTGTTACAGTCACTGGCAAAACTCATCTGGTGAGTATCTGCCCACTGGCTAGAGAAGGATTTTGACTGATTTTTTAAAATTTTGTCCTCAAACAACATGAACAGAAAGGCAAAGGGATGCTTTTAGCTTTGAAAATTACATCTGAACTAAAAGAGCCAGTGGTTTCTTGTTTCATAACCAACAATCTGATTTTATTAATAAAGATTGATCATTATTCCCCTCTTTTTAGCTCTCAGATAAATACCTCTATTCGTATTTCTTCTTTCTGCATCCCCAATTGGTTGTTGCCTTAATTCTTTATTGTTTTGGGTTTGTGCTTTGAGTTTCTTTGATTTACAAATAAACTTATCAGAAAGCCTTATTTGATGCTGTTTTTAGCAACACGAAGAAAAAATCTCCAAGCAGTATGAAAAATGTGTGCTTCAGGCAATCAGAATGATCCTTCTTCAACAGAAATGGTCTTATTTTGTGTCAGTAAATTTGGCTGTCCAAATTAATGGGTCAGACTATGGTTTTGCTTGGCTTTACTAACAGAATTGGCAAGACTAGAGCTCTGCTCCTGTTGTTTCTCTTGACTAAAAAAAAAGGATTTGCTTAGGCCATGCTGGGAGAGCAGAATATGGATGGCTCTTTCTGAAGAGACTTGAGATTTAGTGCATAGCTGGGAATTGGAGACTTCTGCCTCTAAAGAAAGTGAGTTTGAGAAGCACTAGGAGAGTGAGGGTGGAAGGGAGAGGCCACTACAACTGCCCATCTGGTGCCATGGCAGGTACCTCAGAATGGCTTCAGCCTTTCCCAGCTGCCTTCAAAGTCAGCACCACCTTCTAGTTTTGGACAGTGTAAGTGAGAAGTGATACAGAAGGATTTCTTTAATTTATGCCTGTTTAATTTACCCCAAATCAAGAGGCTACCCCAAAATGAGAACTCCATAAATCACCGTCCTTTTACCGTTGATGTGAAAGGAGCTGTGAGTAAATAATCCAAAAATATTGGCAACTTGATGCCAGACCCTGGGAAAGATTGCTCCTGGAAAAAAAAACAAAAGGCTTACACAATACTTCCTTGGCCTCCTCTTGCATGCTGGCATTCACTGATTTGAGTGATGGTAGGTTTATTTTCCAGGATAAATTCAGCAAAGTTGTGAGTTTGCATCTAAAACCTGTAAAATTAGCAGCATGGCTTTGTAACAGAGTAAGGTTGGTTGTATTTTTCTTGAGAACTTTCAAGCAAAAACTCTTCTTTGTTGTTTTGATCTGAATCTGAATCTCCAAGTGACAAGTTAGAACGTTGCTATCAACATGACCTGCTTTCAAAGTAAGGGAAATTTCCATAAGAAGCCCTGGAAATGAAGATAAGCAACCCTTGCAGAGCCTTTGAGACCTCAGAGGAAGAGTAAAATGATGACAATTTCAGCTAATATTGTTCTTCCTCTATTAATCTACTGTGACAGAGAACTTCACCAGCTGGATGAAATGTCTCAAAATAAAAGCGTATTAAAATATCTCCCTTCATGAAGAATTTGACAGAAACTATTATCTTCAAAATGTTTCAACTAAAAATGCCCCTGTAATATTCCTTCAGACTTTTGCTTATATTTTTACAAATAGGAAATAATAATTGCCAAAGCACAACCAAAAAGCAGTGTTCAATCAGTCCATTCCAACGTGCATGATTTTGCTCTCCTTTTAAGTGAACCCTGATTCATTGTGAAAGTGTAACAATGAAGCAGCTACGCAATTACATTTCTGTAACATAATTGACAGTCAGTAGCAGTGCCTAGGCTCAAGCATTTTACAGCACCCCTGATTTGTGTGAGACTGCTGCAACTACACTAGCCCATGCTGTTCTAACAGCTGGGAAATCAGGAGGTATTATTTGCAGGTTTTCTCATGCTCCCAGCTGCAGGCTGGTTTTCCTTAGCCATGGCAGGGTGCCAGCTTGTTGTCAGTGAGGCCTATTAGATCATTATCCAGCATCATAGCACATCACAGAGCCGTGCAGTGCTCCTAAAGTGATAAAATCCTGGTTCCCTGGTGAATTTTGGAGAAATGTTTATAGTGGCACTTGTTAAAGTTAAATGTGTATTAATGGCCCTACTAAAACTCCCCCTCCCCCCCCTTTTTTTTTCTTTTTGTGGAAAGCATGCAGTATTCAGTCAAACTCCTTCTGGGTTGAAAGGTGGGATGTGGGAAAAGTCTATATATTTGAAATTATTGATTTCTTCATTTTGAAATAAAATGCTTTGAGGCTTTGTTGTTAGTTAGTTTGGGATTTTTTTCCAAAAGAGGTGAGCACAGGAAAAGCTACAAGGATTGGTTTGTAATATTTGCTTTAAGTTCTTTTAAAAAATGTCAGGTTTTGCAAAGCATTTCCCTGCCCTATAAACAAATGAATTTCTGTGTTTTTGTAAACTCACAATAAATAGCCACAAATGAATGGAAAAATAAGTCTTAACCAGCTTTTGTTCAAGCAGAGCAATTGGTAGATGCAAAAATGTCAGGAGGAGTGGTGAAATGAGGAGGTTTGGGTTTCTTTCCTCTCCTGTCATCTCTGAGTTAAAAAAGTTGAAGCATTTTCATACTCCATTGTTTGTATCTCTCTTACTATTAACTCGGCATTTTACTTTTTTGAGCTCTAGTCTTGTCAACACTAAAGCAGATGCTTGAGGTAACAGTCCAGTAATTTCCATGGCTTTTCATTGTGTACTCCCCAGTTTTTCAACATCTTTCCTCATTCACAGACCCCAGGAATGGGCATGGTGCTCCCATATGTGCTGTGGCTGTGATTGTTGCTTGTTTCACAGTTCCTTGTTCTGCAATCCAGGGCAGTGCTGACCTCCCCAACTGTAGCATGATGCTGAGATCGGCTTTTCTGCTCACCACACAGCTGGACCTCCTCCTGCTTTCCTGTGTTTCCAGAAAGGACCTGATCACCCAGTGTGCTTTCACTCTCTGACCTCACAGTAAACCTTATGTCATGTTTGCTGGGCTTGTGTTCCCATAGAACCAAATCACTACAGATCAATAACACATTGAATTTGATGCTTTCTGCTATCTGCAGGCTTTGGCAGTGGTATATCTTTGACAGGTCGTCCCTGGGTGGCCTGCTTACTTCACAGGATGCTAATTTAAGCCCGGGAGGGAGTGGAGTCTCCTGCCTTGGAGGTCTTCAGGACGTGCCTGGACAGGTCCTGACAGGTCCTATGCGACCTGATCTAGGTGGACCTGCTTCTGCAGGGCTGTTGGACTAGATGATCTATAAAAGGTCCCTTGCAAACTCTACCATTCTATGATTCTATGATATCTTCCAGCTCTGTCATAGAAATATTAAATATGGCCCTTGCCACTCTTTGCAAGGAAACTTGCCAGAAGGGCACATTTTTGTAATTCCATGCACACTTGCACTTCCCCATTCACCATTTAATTTCAAAATCTCTCATTTACCCCAGTTTCAAGACAGTCAGTGTCACATTGATTTTCTTCACCCCTCACATTTCAGTGTTGAATATCATCAAGTGAGAAGCCACACAGTTGTTGAAGTCTATGGCAGTAAAGAAAGCTGCTGCCTCTGACAGCTGCACTAGCAATGTCATTGAAAAAAAAATATATACCTAATTAGTTTAGTTAAATGTATTTACCTTAATTCATAAAAGTTGTAGGAAATGTCATCAGGGATTGTGTAGATTGGCCTCCTGCTCAAAGAAAGACTTCAACAAAGTTGCATCAATGCGACGCATCATTGTTACCAAGGCATGAAGACCTCAAAGGACAGTGACTCTGCCCCTCGTCCAGAGCTGCACTAGTCCTCCTCCAGAAAAGAGGTTTTTCCTCAAGTCCAACCTTAGCACCTCCCAAGCCAAATTTGGTGCCCATTGCTCCTTGTTGTGTCATCTGGCAGTACTACTTTTGTAACCATCCTTTAAATAGCTATAGGCAGACATTAGATTAGCCCCCACACCACACTAAGCAAGCCCCAGCCTCGACCCTCAGCCCTGATTGTCTCTGTGCTCCTCCATTGAACTTGCTCCAGTTTCTTCACATCCCTGTTGAACCGGGACACCCCTAAGAGGATGCATTATTCAAGATCTGATGTCACTAGTGCCAAACATAGGGAAATAATAACTCCTCTTAGTCCACTGGCCACCCGAATGCAGCCCAGACCCATGAGAGCACACTGACATCTCTTAAGGGAGTTGGCATCCAATGCAACCCTGAGGTCCCTTTCAGCAGAGCTGCTACTAAATCATAATACTACTCTTTAATTCTTTGCTAAGCATTTCCTGCCCCTGTCAACTGTTGCTGCCCATTGTTATGAGCTGAAATTGCCCTGCTTGCAGTGTCTGCCCTCTGCAAGTCTAATAGAATACTTATTTTCTACTAGTCGTCTGGAAACATCCCCATAGGGATCTATAGGACATAGTATAATCACCATAGACCCTTGGATGTAAGTAATCCCTATCTGATGGTTCACAAGTAGCTATTATTGCAGTAGATCCTTGTTAGCATTTTCCTGTTGCTGTGCAATAAGAGGTGTTTTACAGTGATCCTTCCCCTCACCACCAGTGTAGTGAAAAAACTATTGACCAACCTATCTTCCCAGGATGTTACTCATAAATACTGCATAGAAAGTGTCAATACCTTCTGCTCCTAATGTAAAACCCACCTCTTTCATGCCCTTCGTTTCTACCTTGAGCACTGGATAAATTTTCTTTGTCTTTTTGGATTGTTTTCCCCCTTAACTTCTACTTCATATTTGTATTCACCACACACCTAATTCACATTGGTATTCTTCATATACCTTTTGTATATGTCTTCACTGCTCTTCTCAGCCCAGCTTTTTCTTTTTAAAACCTGTGCACGTTGTGTCTGGATCATAGGACAGGGGCTAAAAAAGGCGTTGCAGTACCCTGCCAGTGCCAGTTGCATGGGAGGGGGGGTGTACAGATAAAATATTGTTTCTATTTTAACACTTGTACTCCTATCAGGATTTCTTAATGTGCTAGTTAAGTGGAAACCAACTACAGTTTGGCACTGAAGCTCTAGGGTAGTATGCTTCATCTTGCTTCCAAAGCTAAGCTATGAAGCAGGAGTAACTTCAGCAGGAAGAACCTGTGTCAGGTATGACTGCTATCACTTGGCCTGAGGACAGTGATTAACAGCTCTGTCCTGTGAGCTCTGGACAACAGCATTTTAAGAAACACAGCATCAAAATTTGAGCACTGTTAAGCAGAGCAGGGAGAAGGCTCATATTGGTGATGGGACTTAGCAGCAGTGAGAGTACATCAAAGTCACAGAGCATGGGATTTTGCAGCATTAGTCTTGGCCTCTCCGGAGCCATGGTAAGCAGAGTGAAGGATTCGTTATCATGACTTGTAGTTATGAACATACAGTACCACCCTCCTCATTCCTGGAGAAGGGGGACCCACAATGGCATTGCCTGTCCATTTTTATGGGCTTAGTGTGTTATTTGCTGGTTATTTCTTTCCTGTTGGAAATGGATTGGATCTGTATCCCTTTTGCTGTCTTTGAAGCATCAGCTCAATAGGGACAGAGAACCAACACAGAGAGTCCAACACAGGGCCACCAAGATGATCAGGGGACTGGAACATCTTTCACATGAGGAAAGGCTGCGGGACCTGGGGCTGTTTAGTCTAGAAAAGAGAAGACTGAGGGGGAGGTCTTATTAATATTTACAATATCTAAATGGTGGGTGTCAGGAGGTTGGGGCATCCCTTTTTTTAATGATGTCTAGCAACAGGACAAGGGGTAATGGGATGAAGCTGGAACAAAAAAAGTTCCATTTAAATATAAGAAAAAAATATTTCACTGTTCAGATAAGGGAGCCCTGGCACAGGCTGCCCAGGGAAGCTTGTGAAGTCTCCTTCCTTGGAGGTCTTCAAGACCTGGACATTTTCCTGTGCGACCTGATCTAGGTTGATCTGTTTCTGCAGGGGGTTGGACTAGATGATCTCTAGAGGTCTCTTCCAACCCTACCATTCTATGATTCCATGATTCTATGACCAAGTGGTTTGTGTTCAACAGAGCTGAGCACTTAATTTTAGGAGGTTCCACTTGGCTTGCTGCCCAGTCTGCTGAATCTCCAGAGAAGATCTTTAAAGGCTGCCCAAAAGAAAACAGCTTTAATGACATAATAAATAAATACACCCACACCACGAGGAAATGGCACTGCTCTCAGAAAGGTGACATCCATAAGGAGTTCACCAGCTGGATTATTTCCTGGGATGACCTCTTCAGGCTTCTATCTATTGCTGGTGATTTTAAAACACTGGAGGTATTAAATGTTTTCTTTTAATTTTTCTCCTTCCACTTCAAGGATGTGGTGTCTATGATGTGGAAGCAAAAAACAAAAGAATAAAGAAAGGAAGAAAAGAAAGGCAGCAAGAAAATGAAAGAGTGCATAAAAGGCAATAGCAAGAGCTTGTCATGTAGTCAAGATCAACTTCTATCAAGTCCTAAGCTACCGGAAAACAGCACCCTAGAATGTGAAGTCTGTCTTCCTGTAGGTCACCAGAACCATTTTTGTAAATGTCTGTCTCTCTCCCAGGCTGGCCAGCCAAGGCTTTCTAACTATGGCAGCAGGAAAGCTGAGGAGGTTGTGGGCTTCATTGGTTACAGCCGATGTGATCTGTGCCTTTTTTCTTCCCCTCATTTCCTATTCCTTCTCAGTGCCATCAGCCACAGAAAAGAAAGGGCAAAAGTCCTCAGTTGCAGGATCGAACAGTGAAGCACACAAACTGACAACCTGCTTTTCACAGGTGCTGCATACTAAGCACATCATCTTAGTACATGTTGGTACCCAGAGTCAAATTTTTTCCAAGTTTTGGAGTGAAGTCAGACTTGGAATTTTTACCCACATCAACTCTGTAGCTTCTACTGAGGGCTGAAGGAAAAGAACTAGACCCATCATAGTGATGTGCAAGCCTAGTCACCTAGAGATTTAATCTGAGCCATGAAGACATAGATGCCTAAATCCTTTCTGAAAGCAAGATTATGGGCCTTGGGAAATGCACTTCTGCACCCTTTTTTTCTAGAAGGAGGAGTGTTGGAGCAGCACAACTTTCCACACTGCCCTGGAAGCCTGGCCACTCTCATATTAGGGCAGAGGTAAAGTTTAATTAACCTCAGACAGGCGTTTTGTACACCCGCTCCAGCTGTATGCCAATTCCTGCAAGCATGTACAAATACCCTGGAGGACATTTTTGCATCTTGCTCTGACTTTTTTAGATAGCAGCTGCTCCTTTTATTATTTATAGGGACAAGATCTATTCTCGAGTGTTGTGGGTTTGTTTGGCCTCTCATAGGCTTGCCAAATGTTTCCCATTCCAGGAGCCTGATTTGAGGTATTTATCAGTGTTGCCAACACTTCACCTTGCAGGCTGAAAGTTTACATTCCTGAGGGTTGCCTCAGACTGGATTTTTGGTGAAACAGGTTAGCCTGTAGTCTCTGAGAAGGCTACAGACTAATGGCTGTGTTGACAAAATCCGATGGCATATTCTTCTAGAAGTCCAAGTGCTTTTGCAGTTCGGAGCAAGGACTTGAAAACGCTCAAAAAATGATGAAGCAAAACAGTGACTATCTGCAAAATGTTGGGCTGGAGTGATGTGTTCAATGTCTCCAAAGTGCTGAGCAGGCAGAGCTCCATTAACCAGGGCAGCCTCAGACACTCTGTACCACCATCTCTCTTCTCCTCACTAGATCTCCTCCTGCCTCCATCCTTACTTAGCATGCCAAGTAACATGGGAAAAAGACACTAGCAAAGGAGTTGTGAGGGCTAAAGGGCTCTGAGACAGTGGCACACAAGCCTTACTGCTTGCATAAAATGGAAGAGCATTTTGTTTGGAGCAAAGCCAACATAAGCCCTTGTTCTTCCCTAATCTTCACTTTCCTCCTCACCCTTGTGCTATCTCTTTAGGCTTGGCACAGAAGTGATCTAGTAGTAATTGTTAGCTCCCAATGAGGTATTTGCCACCCATCAATTCCTCCACTTTGTTGGCCTAGTGGTCGTCCATCATGGAGCAAGGCAAATGAGAGGGACAAAGGCTGATATCTCCAACATATTGGGCCAGACCTGTGTGACACCTGTGTTTGAGTCCCTGTGAGAGCAGTTACTGAGGACACCCATAAAACTTGTCTCCGGGTTCTCTCACTCACAGCAAACTGTGACCATATCAGCTACCAAGGGAAGGCTGTACTCTTCATGTTTTAAAATACAGAGGCAACATTAATTCTAATGTTTCCTAACTTTTTAGTGCTTGACTTTTTAACCTCAATATCATGTCTGGGAGTAATTATTGTTTGAGTGGTAATCCTGTGAGAGTCCCACTCTGAGTACTGTTCAGACATTTAAAAAAAGGCAGTTCAAAGAGATTGGAAGGCAAATGGAGAACATAGACAGAAAACACAACACATCAAATATATGAGGCAGGCCACAGAATATATCTGCTAGTGACTGTACACTCAGGACTAGGACCTCTGTATCTGCTGGGTTCAGGCTGTCTTGCTCAAAGCAGGGCCTTACACAGCTGCCATGGGCCCCTGTTCTACTACCCACCTCCCGTCGCAGGAGGTTTCTTCCTGCATGTTTGGGACAGGCAGGGCTATCTCTTCACCTTGGTAGCCTCCATGCAACCCAAGAGAGGCAAGGAAGCTAGTCCGAAACCCAGATGTTCTTTCAGTCCTACCTTCATACAGGAGCCACCTGTGCCTGACACTGACCTCAGCACTTTGCAGGGGAATATGTGAGTTTTAGTGAAACAATGTGATGATAGAGGCTGGGGAAAGCTCACATCCCTAGCTTCACTGTGACCAATGCCTGCAGGACCAAAGGGTCAGCATTTTTTTAATAAAGCAAACCCTTGCAGTGGCCTTTTCCATGCCAGGTTTGCTGTTTTGCTCACCGCTGTTTGCTGCAGAGCTGTAAGGAAGTCTGAAAGTGGTGCCCTTGTTGTTATTGGCTTCCCTCAGCTAAGGGTGCTCCCACTAGCTTGTTAGCACAAGCTTCTTCTGCTGTGATTTTCTTATGGAAAGAAAGAAATCAAAACAAAGGAGCTTATTCTCATGCTTGTTTTGAGAACAAATACAAGGAGTTATGAGGGCTTTGTAGGCAGAGCCTACAGAACAGGTAGATTGGGAGATGAAAGTCTGTGAGCCAGAGTGGAATCCCCTGAAGCATATTGCAGAGCAAGCTTTTACTTGGCACAGAAACAGATCCAGCCAGTCACTGTTCCGGATCACTGTCCTGGTGAGGACTAAGACCTTGCAGTGATGAGGGCTGAGACCCCAGGATGCTACCTATTGCAGCAGTTATTAACAAGAACAATGAAACAGAAGGCTACACCTTCAGCTCCTATACCTCAGTGTGGCTCTCTTGGCACCAATGGAGTGAGGGTGGCACTGCCTGCTGAGAGCCCATCTTGCCATGGCCCAAGGGTCACTTTGTGACATGCTTCTTCCATGAGGTGTGTGCAACATGGATCCACTCACACCATCCTCCCTTCTGCTTGGTTGCCTCTTTTCCCTACTCGTGTGCTCTCACTGCCATTAAATAGAGAGGTATCACTTCAGGTGGATGTAAGACATGAGGCACTTCCATGAACCCACAATCCTTTTAGATTGATTGGAGATGGTCCTTTGGGGACAGTGCTTTTGCAAGTAATGCTGTCAGCTAAGCACTCAGCTCTAGCTTGGCAATGCATGTTATACAGGGATGCACACACATAAGAGACAGCTTTATTGATGGAAGCAGTGATGTTCAGGACATGCATTTCTTGCTTCCTGTTATTCCCTGTTGTTTTCTGTTGGGTTTTTTTTGTTTTTTTTTTTTTTTTTTTTTTTTTTGAGCTGGGCAGCAGCTAACAACTTATCTGAAGAATACAGTTTATCTGAGTGACTGCATGGCCATGTCAGAAGGCTGCTCTACCTCTGGTGTGAAGCTCGAGTTTACAGTCATCCTCCTTGTGAAGGAAAATGGGGTTTTACAGCAGAGGAGTCTTAATAATACAAAAGCTGATGCTCAGTTTCAGGCTGGATACACCTAGCTCAACATTTCATTGAGCAGTAGCAGGAACATAGAAAAACAAAAGCAGCAAGACAAAGGAAGAAGGATCCTCTCTTCAGTCTGACTTTCTGGTTTCAGGCTTGAATCCACAGAATCTCAGGAAGTCTGGTCTGGGTTCTCACTCTTGGGGACCATCTGGTCAGTGGAGAGCAGGGCCTAGATTGTGCTACCCAAGGCCCTGTCAAATCCAGACATGATTGTCATATCGCCCTAGTTGGCCCATCCTTCCAGACTGCCCAGTGCTATCTGTGTGCTGACTCTTCCTTCTGGGTATCTATACAGTCTATGTTAACCACTACTCATGGGCCAGTCTTCCCTAAATTCAGACGATGTCTTTTGCTGAGCCTGCATAAACTCTTGTCTTTGTAGCTTCCTCTGGCAACAAGTTCCACAGGGTAAAATAAGTACCTCCTTTAGTTCAGATCCTGGTACTCAATCTTTTCATCAGAGACCCTCATCCCTGCACCATGAGAAGCAATAAGTAATAGGAGAACTCCTGTGTTCTAGGTTTTAACAGCAGTTTTGATGCCAGCATATAATTCAGTACAAAGTTTTATTAACTTAAAAATAAATTACAGCCCAAAGATTGAATGTCTTCATAACTCAGCCTGCTGTCTCAGTGGACCTGAGGTCTGCAAGGAGACCTCTGTATTTTCACTCTTGAAGTTCGTGCTTAGTCTGTTTTAGACTTCTTAGGCTTGCTTCCAGACCTCTGGTTTACAAGTAGTTAAAGGAATGTGAACTACTGCAAGTAAAAGCAATGAGGATTAGGAGACATGAGGAAAAGGGGCTATGCAGTCCAAACCCAGTATGTCCTGGTAGGTGCAAAAACATCCTCAACTCCACAATCCACACTGCAGGGAGGTGAAAGAGCAGATCCCATTGGTTTATAAGGAAATAGATGAGATTATAAAAGCCATGGCTGCTAGGATCCTATTTCTAGTAATGCTTCCTTGCTTGTTTGGTGGGCTTTGGTTTTGATTTTAACCGTGTTTTTCCAGAGGTTGCTTAATGACAGGGGAAAAAGCAGTGGCACATGAGTAAAACCAAACCAAAGGAATTCACAAAGAGTCTATTGCATTACCAGTCCTTGAATTGCTTTGCCAAGCCATCAGCACTTGCTGCTTAATTCTTTCATCTGCTTTTTCCTCCTTAACCAGCTCATCCTCAAGGAAATCATCAGATAGGTTATTGAGCATGTCAATTCTAGCAGCTGATGTGACCCCAGGGATGTCATGGGTAAAATCCTGCTCCCACTATTTGTCATGAGTCACAGTGCTGCTTTCTCCAGGTAAGAACAAGCATGTGAGATCAGTGTCTTTGAAGGTGAGCACAACTGAGTGCTGTATCTTTTCTTCAAACTGCCTCCAGCTTATCCGGCCATCTCTCTGCCACTGTGTGACCACTGCTTCCATCCTGGTGCACGGTGATCTTATTCATTTGGTCCTGAGCAAAGGCTGCAACCTGAGCTTTTTCCAGGGATCTGACAGAGGGCTAAACTAAGGTGCAGATTTGATTCAAATTGTTGATGAATATTAAAAGCAGGGACTGGTTATGCAAGGAGGAAGAAGCCCATCATATAAAGCACAGCTGAGTATCTGTGAAATAATAAAAGCCCCAAAATAAGAAAGAAATTGGGGTGCATAAATCCTGTTGATTTTCAGAGGAAATATATGCCTAGCTCTTTCAGTTTTTTAACCAAATTTCCTTTATGGGAGGATAGGAGATATATCTGTCATTCTCTCTTGAGCAGAAAACTCTGGCTACATATGAGGTCCACAGAGAAAAAAATTCTTGTTAACTTTACTCTACACAAAAGTTTCATTCCACAATGGACAGCAGTGTCTTTACTCTGTCGGAACAGGGTAACTGAGGTGGCCCTTTCTGCCCCATCCATGGTCAGCAGCTCTGCTGTGGAAAGCTTTGCGAATATGACTATCTCCCTCAAGCTCACAGTAATCAGCCTCTCACTGGACTTCAGAAAGATGTTTCAAAAGAAGTTGTGACCACTAAATCCCAGATCATATTCTGTGTATATCCATATCCTGCCTAACACTAACTTTGAGTGTCAAAGCCAGTCTCTGTTCATAAAGATTCACTAAAAATTATACTTTTGCAGGTACCGACTCTATGGTGTTGTAGATAAAAGGAGCCTCATACATAGTACAAAAGCTCTGGATAAAATCATCCTATTAGTTTTGCTTCCTCACCTGAGCTGCTCAGGGACCACTAAGCACAAAAGACTCATATGGATCAATACTGATGTTTGTTTCAGACCCATTTATTCTCAACATAGCACAGGCCCTCTGAATGCTAAGTTGTAAAATCACAGAATCACAGAATCATTTAGGTTGGAAACAACCTTTAAGATTACCAAGTCCGACCCTTAACCCAGCACTGCCAAGCCCACCACTAAAGCACAACCCCAGGCACAACGTCTACACATCTTTTAAATATCTCCAGGGATAGTGACTCCATCACTTCCCTGGGCAGCCTGTCCTGATGCTTGGCAACCCTTCTGGTGAAGAAATTTCTCCTAATATCCAATCTAAACCTTTCCTGGTGCAACCTGAGGCCATTTCTTGTTGTCCTGTCATTTGTTACCTGGGAAAAGAGACAACACTCACTGACTTCCTTTCAGATAGCTGTAGAGAACAATAAGGTCTTTCCTCAGCCTCCTTTTCTCCAGGCTAAACAATCCCAGTTCCTTCAGCTGCTCCTCATAGGACTTGTGCTCTAGACTCTTCACCAGCACCTCAATGTCCCCCTTTTAGAGAGGGGCCCAAAACTGGACACATCACTCAAGGTGCAACCTCACCAGTGCCAAGTACATGGGAACAGTCCATTCCCTGGTCCTGCTGGTCACACTGTTTCTGATACAAGCCAGGATGCCATTTGCCTTCCTGGCCACCTGGGCACACTGCTGGCTCATGTTCAGATGGCTGTCAATTAACATTCCCAGGACCTTTCTTCTTGGTAGCTCCCCAGCCAGTCTGCCCCAAGCCTGTAGAGTTATCTGTGGTTGTTGTGGCCCAAGTGCAGGACTTAGCACTTGGCCTTGTTAAACCTCACACAATTGCCCTCCGTCCATCACTCCAGCCTGTCCTGGTCCCTCTGAAGAGCCTTTCTCCCCTCACGAAGATCTGCGCACCTGCCAAGCTTGGTGTCATCATCAAACTGACTGATGGTGCACTCAATCCCCTCATCCATATAAATGATAGGCCCCAGAACTGAGCCCTGGGAAACACCACTGCTGACCAGCCACCAACTGGATTTAACTCCATTCACTACAACCCTCTGGGCCCAGCCATACAGACAATTTTTCACCCATCACAGAGAAGGTTCATCCAAGCCACGGGCAGCAAGTTTTTCCAGGAGGATGCTGTGGGAAATGGTGTCAAAGGCTTTCCCAAAGTACACACAGACCACATGCACAGCCTTTCCCTCACCCACTAAGCAGGTCATCTTGTAATAGAAGGAGATCAGGTTAGTCAAGCAGGACTTGCTTTTCACAAACTCATGGTTGTCCCATATGTGTCACGTGATGGCATGTAATTTAGGTGTTACCCAGGGTCACTAAAACAAATAACACCAAAGGCAAACAAAAGATGAATAGGTTTTCTGCTGGATAAGAGTATGGGGTCATCCTATGACCTCTTACATATCACAGGGGATGGAGTTTCATACAGCTAGCCCAGTATTGCACTCAATAAACCGAGTTTATTATCACCCATCTCCATGCAATAGTCAGGATTCGTGTGCTTCTCAGCTCTCAATCCACCTATTCACCATACACCACAGACAGATCCCAGATGAGCAAGCATAACAGTGCAGTTGTGAGGGGGAACGATGGCATTTCGGCGTGCACATTGCTTTCATGTCAGCGAGCATGGGTAGGAATGGAAAAGTTAAATTAGCCACGTGGGGTTGGGGGAGGCAAGCTGCATCAGAGGAGCAGAGTCTTACAGCAGAAAGAAATAATCTGCCAAAGAAAAGAGTGGAGGCTCCATTGCTTGAGTTTTCTGAGAGGAAATTAGACAAGACATACAGACAAATACATCTGAAGGTCTCCTGTCTGATTGCAAAGTGGCTAGAGTAGACAGCCCCTTTTTTGTTCATCAGTTGTTTTAAGAGTTTTATTGCTACTGTAGTTAAGCAGGTGAACATCTGTTGCCCACCTGACCCACCATAAAACCACAACTGTCAAGAGCAGGACACATTGTGCTGTGATCAAGGGGCAAAGTTTTCTTACTGTGAAGCCTGAAGGCTTTCATTTACATCTCTCCATCCTGTTAACAAGCAGTTGAGCACATGTTAAGAAGCAGCTCACCAGAACTAAACAGCATGTGAGTGCCTGCCAAAGCAACTGACATCAATTCTTGGACATATATGGGATAAATTACACTTTCTGTGATTATTAAGTAACTGAACTGAGTTCTCACTTAGGGGGCTGGATATGACCCAGCTTTGTATGTAACTGGCCAGTAACTGCCACCGATCTGCTGTGTAACTGTGGGCACTGTTGCTTCATTGCACTTCAGCTTTTTCACCCCTTAAATGGCAATAATGTTTAAAAAGAAAGAGCTTTGAGCACCACAGGGAAAAAGCAATCCATTATTCTAACTAAAGAACACTAATGCAAAATACTACTGCATGTTTTGGCTCCCCTCTAGTTAATGATTAGGCATCAGTTAGGAGCTTCTCTACAGGATACAGGACAGCCCTTTAAGGTGTAAACCATTAAGAAGCCAGGATGTGATGTTGGTTACAACAGTGTGAGCCAGAGGAACTGTTCAAGGCTGACTCCCCTTTAACAGGAAGCATTAAATAAATGGCTGTAGGTTATACTAAAAAGGGCAGTGTGAAACTATCCAGTGATACTCGTAATATAATGAAGTGTTGTTCCATCACAGCGCTATTAGCATGTAATATTATATTGCAACCAGTGCCAAAGAGTCTTGACCTAGGTAGGGCTTGCCATGCTGAATCCTGTACAGATGTATAGCAAACAGCTATTGCTCCCCTAGGAAAGTCCCATAGCAAAGACATGGGAAATTCATGAAAGGAAAAAAAGAAAAGTGGAATAGGGGGAGAGGATGCAAGTAATAGCATGTGCATAGTTCCTATCATGCCCTGCAAGGAGACATGGCATGAAGACTGTGTCCTGTGCCACTCAGAGGGAGGCCAAGGAGGTTATGTCACCGCTGGATAAAAGCTGATGGCAGCTGTAAGGACCCTATGCTGAGTGCTGGATCATTGAGCACTGAAGCATACAATGGAAAATAACATTCCCTCACTGCTTCCAATTAGCAAGGAGCTTCAGATGATTTCCTGAAAACAGTCGTGTTTAGTTAAAAGCATAAATCTATGCATGTGAAGCAAACTTGGCTCTGGTAGGATTCAGTCTAGCAAGGACTCCTTCTGCTCACCAGGGCTTGCTAGGAGTGCTACCGGGCACCAGCTGCCTAGTATGCATTCGACTTGGGTGAGGTTTGTTCCTGAGGTCCTGCTGCCCAGAGCTGGCTCCTGACTGAGCCCAGCTCAGAGCCCTCCCTCTTCCATGTGGTTTTTCAGGCAGATGCCAAAAGCTGAGGCAAAAGCTCATAGCATGCCAATTACCCTGGCCTCAAAACCACAAATGATTGTATACAGCTGTTGGCAAATGAAACCTTGTTCCAAACATTTAATATCTAATTGAATAAACCTGTGGAGCCCTGCTCTGGGTTCGCCTGTTTCTCTGCCCCTCATGTCATCTCTCCAGCCCACTACCAGACCCTGTGTGTTCCAGCAAGAGGGGAAGGAGGTTTATGCCTTACGACTTTCTGTCATTCATTAAAAACAAAATAATCTGCCACAGCGTAAGTTTCAGATCTATTCATTTTCTGTCAGACACTAAGAGGGTTTAATTACAAAGCCCATTTCCTCTGTTTGCCCTGCACCAGATTTCTGCTAATGGACAAATAAACTGATTCATAGTGGCTTTTGGTTCTTCAGTAAAGATGCAACAAGTGCTTCTAAGTCAATGTGGTGAATGGTAATTATGTTTGATGGGAAAAGGGGGCAATTTTTCCTTTCTTTGTCAAATGCCTTGGATAAATTGTTTTTGTGACCTTATCTAGAACACAAAGGTCTAGTCATGACTTCAACTTTTAGGGCAATTTATGAAATACACTCCATGATCCGACAGAGACACCAAAAATTACTTTGCCAACCGTAACTTACACCACAGAGAAGGTCAAAAAAAGGTTAGCATTGTCATTTTTGGAATAACAATGTCTTAAATTAAATGTACCATGTTTAATTTTTTTAAAAAATCCAGAGATTATATGGTTTACTTCTGAAGAAACAGCACCATTCTGAAACATGTGTAATGTTTCAAAGGTTATGAGAAACAGATGCCACTACCCCATCCTTTCTGAATGACATCTGAAGTTATATGCAATTTTCTCCAAATTGCCTTTTAACATGTGATTGCCTCAAACTCAACTAACTGAGCTGGGCTGTGCAATATGCAAATGGAAAGCCTACTACAGCAATCAACATCTCCCAGGGAGGGAGATGTTTCTCATCCAGCAAATCATTTTGACCTATCAGTAATGAACTGTGCTGCAAGGAGATGTTGCTCTCTTCTTCAAAATCTGTGCAAAGTGAACAGCTTCAAGTCTTTTTCTCTGCTTTAGGATGCCAGTGTTACTAAAATAATTTTGAAGGATTCTCTGGCTTAAGGGAGAAAAAGGAGTTGTGCTAAAATCTCCCAAAGGGAATTTTTTTTTTTTTTTTTTTTTTTTTGGTGACAGCCTGATCTCTCTGGTCCAGAGAATTAGTATTCTGACAGAAAGTAGTTCAGATTATAATCCAAATAATAGATCCCAAGAGAAGCTTCTACTCTGTAGTAAAAACAGAAAGAAGGGGGGGAAAAAAAAGTGCTTCATTTTATCACCATCTAAACTCACTTTCTGCATCTCCGTGAGAGTTGTTGCCTAACAGAAAGCTCTGTTAATGCTTTATATAACTCCATTACATGAAAGACTTCTTACTCAAGCAAAATTATATCATTCAAATAATGATGCTGATTCTTGGATTAATTTAAAAGAATTCATTATCCACACCAAAAATAACGATAAAAAAAGGGAAAGTGTAATCCTCTCTCTTCTGTTCCGCTGCATAAAGGATGCTGCAATCTCCAGAGGGGTGCCTGGGTGTAGAGAGGGGCAAGATTTTGTACGGATGGGCTAATTCTGCTCTAATTCAATGCAATTCTAATTTTAATGCAATGTGAGGAATTTGCCCGAAGAGCCACAATGTGCACAGTATCAAGCCCTCAAACCCACCAAATCTCTCAGTTAACTGTAACTTTTTTGTTCCCCCATCTCCCCCTTCCAGGAGTGCCTGGGACACAACAGAGAGCGGATCACTTGGTCACGCAGCCCTGTCGTGGCTCCTAACCTTCACCTTGAAGGCAGCTATTGTCAGTGCAGCGAGCAACTAGAGCTTCACAAAAGCCCTTTACACAGTCAGCTCTGGATGGATATCAGCCAAGAGCCCCAAATGCCCTCTGCCCATGATACCCAGGGAGGCTGGAGCTGCCAACCTCAGGCTCCACCTCACCAGCACAGGGACTGGTGGAGGTGGCAGGTTAGATGGACTGCAGCTGGATGTCTGCTTAGACCCTGGCTTTGTGTGCAGGTGAGAAGCTGGGCTTGAATAAAACAGCAATATGGGCTTGAATATAACTGTTGAGACAAAGTCAGTTTGGGAATGAAAAGGAATTGATGTGTGAGCCTCTTTTCTGGACAAGCACACGGTTCTTGACACCCCAGTGTTACACCCAGTGTAACCCCAGTTACTCCACTAATTTTAGTGGGACTGTTCACATGTTAAAGAAACGCACATATTTAAGTACTTAGCCTACATTAAATGTTTAGTCTAGTGTGGTTGAAAGCAAAGGGGCAACATGGAGCTCTACTGCTTTGATAACTACACAGGCAGGGCAGAAAAGTTATACCTGGAAAGAGAAAGAAAAATAATCCAGGAAGGGCTCTTCATCCTTAAAAGCCCTAGAGAGGGCAGAGAGAGTAAAATGAGGGATGTAGGCAAATGCAGAGAGTGGGATGTGGAAGCGGGGGAGGAGAGGAAACAAAAAAGAACACAGTTGTGGAAGCAGGGAGTGAAAAGACAATTGCAAGTTTGAAATGGAAAGCTGGAGAAACACTCTAGTCTTTCCCTCTGGGGGTTACAGTCAGTGATGTGGGCTTTTTATAAGCCTATGTTAGGATAATTCTTTTTCCCTCTTGTTTTTTCCCCCTTTTAAGGTCTATACTATGTTTGCATTTCCTCCCCCCTCCTCTCCCTTTGCCATGGCTGTTCAAATCTAATTATCAGAGGTTCACTATATTCATTAGCTTCATTCCCTCAAAACCCTGGGCTGCATGTCATCTGGTTCTGATTATGTATGGTGCATTTCATTTTCCCAGCCATTCCCCTACCTGCTTTTAATCAGCATGAGGTTTTTCATTTAAATGTCATTAGACTTTTGAATAAATACGTAAAGAACATTACAAATAAATACAATAGCTTTATGCAAGTCAGGCATAAGGAAAGCTATGCCCGAGACCACCCATTGCCACATCCTTCTCTGAGGAGGCTATACCAGATATGCCCAGAGGTGCTAATACGGCCTGCCCTGTTTTGTTAGAAGAGCACTTTGTTAAGCAGCAGATTTTTACTAGCCCTTTGAACACTCCTCTGAGGTTGTATATGAGATTTGTACAAATCTCAATGCTCAGTAATGCATTTGTGCCTTTCATTTCTGTCTGAGTGCAACATTTCCACAAGCAGTTTGCCTCGTGCCTGGCAAGGTGGCTAACAAGACACATTCACCTGACGGTGTCTGTCAGCTCCAAAAGGCTTTCAGTGCCTTTCCACGCAAGTGAGGATTTATTATGGATGGAGAGGGGATCTAATTAACAGAAATAACTGAGTTATACTCTTTGTAGTGAAGTTAAGCATTGTTACATGCCTAATTCTCATTCCATGACTGACCCTGCTTGCCTCGGTAAGGTTACGTATTAGCTGAGTTCTCCCCAGAGTGAAGGTTTCACAGTAGGAGTCTAATAGGCTAGAAGTACAAATGAAATCCATACAACCTTTGTGATGGGTTCAAAAGAGGATTCAGCATCTTTGAGAGAGATTCCTCGGACACTGGTTTGATGAAGTCTCCATGGTTGTACCTCTTGTCCCTTTTAAGAAGCAGCTCACTGTTTCTGTCAGGTTTTATTCTCATAAAATTTTCTCATGCATCTATTTGTTCTATTACTTTGGCTTCTCCAGTATCTGTAAAACCTGGTCTTACTTTTCTTAACCCTTCCAATATATTCTATCCATCCTTTTGTCTTCTACAGAGTGCCTGATATCTTCAGTTGCTCCTCTTAACAGTCTCAGTACACAGTTCCTTTGACATTAGATCCAGCCTGAGGTTAGTATCTCTTAGCTTAATTGGAACTTCTGCTCTGTTTCACCCTGAAGCTGACCTTACTTCCATCTTTTCTCTGAGTAGGATATCTATCCTTCTGTGCCTGAAGTCCTCATGGAGGAATCCTGCCTGGGAGTTTAGAACTCCATCTATTTGTACTGCAACAGAGCTAAGGGAAGACACATATTTAAGTGAGTAGTTAGGCAAGATTACCTGCTTGTTATATTGAGAAATACAACACCTCACTTGGCAATTCCCTAGAAAGGTGCTGCATAGGTCTCTCCCATGTGGCACTGAAGCTTATGGCTATTATTTAGAGGTAGATCTAAGTTTAGAACTCATTTGAGGTACTTATTTGTAACTGTGTTAAAGTGAACATAACTAACAGCAGAAAAAAAGATAAAAGATCTATAAAGTGTATTTTAAGCAACCCTTACAGAGTATTTTCATAAAAAAAAAACCAATAGAGGTTACATCTCTGCTAATCTGGGTTTAAACACCACTTCCGCAGCATTATGTTCACTGGGTCAAGGATCAGCAATGCACAATCTGAGCAGCTTTGTTTCAAGTAGCACTTTATTTCAGTGACTTATTTTTTAACATTGGTTTGGTTTAGTTGCTCAAAATCTTTAGCACGTGGTCTGAGGTAGCGTATTGTTTTTTAAAATATTGCAATCTGTTTGAGGACTATATATGATGTAAGACGAATGAAGCATAAATATGAAGAATGGATGACGTGATTTTCTTGCTTGGCCTGTCTGCTCTCATCCTTGAGTACTTTCACTCTCCACTTCCTTAGTGGGATTGTGCATCCCAAAACCATCTATTAGTTTAGAAAAGTCAAATTCAAGAAAGCTGTGGTCAATATGACAAACTCTCCTATTGTCTTCAAACTTTCAGTTCTTTCTTCCATTTTAGTTTCACCTTTTTTTTTTTTAATTGATTATCCATCCTTTCCACATCATAAAGTGGTCCAATCCAGAATAAAAGAATTATCTGCTTAGGACTGAGGAACATCATACCCAGCAGATGTCTAGGTAATTAAAGCCCCCATGAGCACAGTATCTTGAGATCGTCAGCTCCTGTAAAAATGCTTCAGGAATGTTTCCTTCTTCTTTTTTTTTTTTTTTTTTTTTTTTTTTTTGAGATGGGTAACAGATGCATACAACAGTGATCCTTTTGTCTTTCAAGCCAGGACTCCTTATATAAAGCATCTCTGTGTGTTGGCTTCTTGATAGTCAAACTCTGTCTCTGTTGGCAGCTGTTTTTCACAGGTAGGAAGCTTTGTTAAGAAAATCACAACCGTTATCAACCAACTTCTACAGATGTAATGATTCCTCAGGAAGAGGATGGGAGAAATCATATCAATAATATTTATTCCTGACTTTCAAGTAGGCTAAGTATCAGTCTCTCTTTTCTTTGGGAGAAGAGGGCAAGATGTGAGCAAAATCAGGTTCTACTTGAGAAAATTCAATCCAGTATGTGCTTTAATGCTTGCAGAATCATGAATGGGGCAGTTTGCAAAATCCATTATGAGCTGTGTAAGCAAAGGACAAGAAGGATGAGCTAGGTAACTACAGACCTGTCAGCCTCACCTCCATCCCTGGAAAGGTGATGGAACAACTTATCCTGGGTACTGTCTCTGGGCATTTAAAGGACAAGAGGGTCATTAGGAGCAGTCAACATGGCTTTAACGAGGGGAAGTCATATATGACCAACCTGAGAGCTGATTAATGAAGATATAACCAGGTGGATACATGATGGTAGTGAAGTGTATGTGGTTTATCTTCTTTTCAGTAAAGCATTTGACACTGTCTCCCACAGCATCGTGGCAGCTAAACTGAGAAAGTGTGGTTTGGATGATTGGGTAGTGAGATGGATTGTTAACTGTTTGAAAGGATGAAGGCAGAGAGTTGTGATCAATGGGGCAGGGTCTAGTTGGAGGCCTGTAGCTAGCAGAGTCCCTCAGGTGCTGGGACCGGTACTGTTCAATATATTCATTAATTACCTCGAGAGGGAACAGAGGGCACTGTCAGCAAGTTTACTGATGATACTAAACTGTGAGAAGTGACTGACACACCAGAAGGCTGTGCTGCCGTTCAACAAGACCTGGACAAGGGCAAGTGCAGAGTCTTGCATCTGGAAAAGAAGAACACCATGTACCAAGACAGGTTAGGGAATGAACTCTTAAAGAGGAATGTAAGGGAAAGGGATCTGGGGTCCTGGTAGGCAGCAGGATGACCATGAGCCAGCAATGTGCCCTCGTGGCCAAAAAGGCCAATGGCATCCTGGGGTGTATTAGAAGGGGTGTGGGCAGTAGGTCGAGAGAGGTTCTTCTCCTCCTCTACTCTGCCCTCATGAGACCACATCTGGAATATTGTGTCCTGTTCTGGGCCTCTCAGTTCAAGGACAGGGAGCTGCTGGAGAGAGTTCAGTGCAGGGCCACAAAGATGATGACGCAGAGTCTCTCCTTTATGATGAAAGACTGAGGAAACTGGGGCTCTTTAGCTTGGAGAAGGGGAGACTTGAGGGGTTACCTCATTAATGTTTACAAATATGTAAAGGATGTGTGTCAGGAGGATGGAGCCAGGCTGTTCTCAGTGATGATAGGACAAGGGGCAATGTGTACAAGCTGGAACATAACAGGTTTCAAATAAATATAAGGCAAAACTTCACTGTGAGGGTGATGGAGCGCTGGAACAGGCTGCCCAGATGGGTTTTGGAGTCTCTTTATCTGGAGACATACAAAACCCATGTGGATGAGTTCCTGTGTGACCTACTGTAGGTGGTCCTGCTCTGGCAAGGGGGTTAGACTAGATGATCTTTTGAGGTCCCTTCCAACCCTTAAGATTCTGTGAAGATTCTGTGATTCATTTCCTCCACATCTCATAGTTTCCTTCTTGCAACAGATCTATCACTGTAGAACCTCACCAAGATCTGAATCCTGACTTTCTGACCCAAAATTCAGACTCAGAATAAAACCCAGACCCAAGCTGGCGTAACTGATGTGTGTCCTCAGTGCTTGACTTCAAACAGAAAGGTAATGACTGTCCTTACTCTATCATGACCGAGCGCAGGAGCATGAGTGTCAACTGTCTGGCCATCCAAGCCTGCTTTTAACTTCTGTTACACTGACATAGATTGGGAAGTAGCACATGGAGTCGGTGAAAACCAAGTTCACACAATTTAGTGAAACGTCTTTGATTTTACTACAAGTAAATGACTGAGGAAAAAATCCATCTCAAAATTTCAGATGGTTAAGTGATACACAAGAATGTGTTCTTCTTCAGATTAAACTCCTCAGGTCTGGGCTACCCTGTCTTTCCACTAGTCCCTCTCTAGTGAAGATCAGACTAAGGCCTGCAATGAAAGAGGGAAGCCGCAAAATGGAAAATCCATGCAAAGGGGAAATCAATGCAGCAATGGGGAAGCCAAAACAAGTGGATTTACCTTGCTCTGGATTAGTATAGCTGAGTGGAAATGGAGGAGACGGAGTTACTGACTGTCAGTACAGAATTGCAAAGGTCTTTGCAAGCCTGGGGAGCAACCATGGGGGTCAGGCCCTTAGGCAAGGAGTTTGGGCCCAGGTTCCTTGGACTGTCACCTCTGGTTGTATAGATTCACGATGAATTAGCAGTGGCTTTTGTGGAGGAAAGGCAACAAAACGCTTTGCAAGGATCGCTGGAACTGAAGCTGAAGGCTCTTCCTTATAATGAGAAGCTATAATTCAAAGTGAGGTTTCCAAGGCACAGATGTGTGCATGTGTGCTCATGAAGACTCACTGCATTAAAAATGAAAATGAAAGCACAAAAGAAAGCTTTTCCTTGCTTTAATGAAGCTAATGGCCCTCTACTCTCCATGAAGCACTGGAGGATACAGCCATTAACTTTTTATTTGCAATTTGTATGCACCTTGCCACACTTGCTTTTTCAATAGTAGCAATCTCAATGCAATATCTAGGATGGGAAGAAAAGCAGCATGTAGAAAAAGGGATCCTGTGGTGAGAAATTATGAACTGCTTGGCCTATCTGCCAAGCTAGCCCCTGCTGAGCTGTTTAAGTCCTGTTCTATGGTCAGGTAGCTTGGGCAACTAAGTAAAGGCTACCTTTGATGGAGCCCTGTGTGAGATGAGCCCAAAAGTACCTTTGTAGCCAAAAACTGAGCAGCTTGTCCTGGTCGTAGTGCGAGAAGCAACCATTTTATTTGAACTGCTTCTTTAGAGATGCTGTAGCAGATGGCATGGTGGGGAACGAGAACAATGTGTAGGGAAAAAAAGTCACTACATCCCGTTCCATATGAAGCCTTTGTGCAAGGAAGGAAAACTATACAACCAGCAAAAATATGTGACATTTCAGCGTGTGCAAAAAAAAGATGGCTCTGGCTAATATAATGGAGTTCTTGAAATGAGTGACATTATTATTAAGGTACCCTGCATATATGCACATCTATTATATGTGGATGAGATGGATGAGAGTGTCATACAAAAGTCTGTCTCCTTAGCCACTGGCAGGTTTTCTTTTCTTTGCTTTGGTGGTATATCTCAACACAAAGGCCACACTTCTGACCTACACACTTTTAGAAGTCTGCAACAGCTGTGGGATAGCTTAATTGAGGACTGGGGGTTGTGTAGCAAGAAGAACTCCCTGTTGTTTTTGGAAGGAGAAAAAAGCTCTTCCAAGTTGTGTCATGAGAAGTCTACATTCAGTCCAGACCTGACTGGAGAACTCCAGCTCTCACTAAACTCTGTCACACTAAATCAGTCCTTGGGTTCAAGATACCAAGGCAGGAGGGGTGAGCTCACTGGTGAAACACAAGGGTGGGATGTGGGAGACCTGAGTCTTTGTCCTAGATGTACCACAGCTTCCTAGCAGAAGCTTCTCTGCCAACAGTTACAGATTTCTTTTTCTATGACCACAGGCAGATCACACTGGCCCACCTGGCAAGAGTAATTCATCAGAGTCTTGAGGACTCTCTGAGAAGTCTAATTAAAACATAATACTGAGGTTTGGGCTCTGACAACCATTGACTTTTTCAATCAGCCAAAGTGAAGATCAGAACACAGAGAAGACCCTACCAATCTCAGTCAAAAACATTTTTTTTTCTTGGTGGACCAAAAAAAAAAGTGAAAAAAAAAGAATTGTATTTTACTTGAGTGAAATATTTCCTGCTGTCTCTGGCCATTAAAAAACTAGAAAACAAAAAAAACACCCCATGATTTCTTTTGAGCCAAGAGCCTGACCTTCTGATACAGGGAGGACTTACTCCACGTGGCTTGTTCACAGACATCTGGAAGTAGCAAAGAGACAGGAACAGAACAAATTTTTCCTTAGGTCTCTCCGCCAAAAAGCTTGCCAGACATCATCTCATGATTTTCCTCTAATGTTCTCTTGAAGTGTCTTACGCATCTCCTTGTTTGAGCTAGAGCTATTTATAGCACAGCAGCAGGCAGGGAGGAGAACGGAGCTAAGGCTATAGATTCAGTGGCCTTCATCACCAAACCAATGTCCTGTGGCTCTTTTGAGGACACTGTGGCCATAAGCAAAAGAAATTAATTTTATACCATTTATCTCTACCCTTTCCTCCCTAAAACAGCCTCATCAATTTTAATGTTAAATGAATAAATAATAACAAGACACTTAAGGTGTTAATGGAGCATTAATTATTGCTGAGGTTTCCGTGGAAGGGCATGTGACATCCACATGAATACCGAATGACTTTCTTTATGACTAGCGTAATTACAGAGAATATTAAATGAAGCCAAAAGTGATGGGACTCTTAGCAGTAATTTTTAGCAATTGTTCACACAGAACCTGATTTCCGATACCATATTTACCTAAATTGGCTAGGAAAAGCACACAAGACATGTAGAGCACCATGAATCACTCCAGTTTACATCTCTAGCTTGAGAAACTGCTTCCTTACTGCCCACAGGAGAATAATAAGCGTGGCTGTTAGGGTCTGGTTTAAACCCGAGACTGCGGCAAAATGTGTCAGAAAAACAGAGTGCTGCTCTCCATTTCTGTTGTTTAAAGTTGAGGTTTTTTTTTTTTCAGGAGTAATAACAAATATGATTTTATGAATAAAAAGCAAGGAGGGAAATTTAAATTCAACTTGCCCATTTGCACATTGCTGGGTAGTCAGAGTTCTATAGCCAGGAAGGGCTCTGGGTGAACAGCTGATAAGTTTGGGATATTTTGCTTGAATTTGTGCAGAAGAAGCTGAAGGAAAAGTGAGGAGACCTACATACAAAGGGCCAAGTCCTGGTGCTTGAAGCACTTGGAAGATACTGGGAATGATATACTTTTGTCTGAAGAAAGCATCTGGCCCTGAAGACAACTCCACGACAGCTCGCGGAAAGGTTATTCCTGCATTTAAATTTGAAGCTGTAAAGTGATTTAGTTCCCAGGAAGACACACACTGTGCTCACCCCTGAGTGTGAGGGCTGTAGGTTGGGTTTCCCCTGTGCCAAAGGAGTGCTGCCAGCCATCAAGGCAAATTGGTCCTGGGTCAGTAAAGCTCAGACTGCAGAAATATTCCAAGTAGAGTTGCAATTCTGGGGCTTTGAATTGGATGCAGGTGGGAGGCTAGAGGAAGAGAGGGGCTTTGGCAGCCATGCTGAGGTCCTGGAGTGTTTTCCAGGGTGTGCCCTATTGTACAGTCGCTCAGCCCCACACTGGGTTTAATTACGTGGGGCAAAGAGTTGACCTGAGAGCATGAAAGCAGAATAAAGAGGCTTAACGCTACCTGTGAGAAAATATCCTCACTTGTGAACTTTGAATTTACTTGAAACTGAAACTTGAGCCTGGTTTTCAGCATCAGGATTGAATGCTGAGTGTTCTCAGTGAATATCCTTTGATGAGCTGCTGTGCAGAGCTCACTGGCTTTTCTGCATGGTTGATCTTCTAACTCACATGGCATTACTTCAGTGCATGACTGCCTGCCTCAGGAACTGGCCTCCCTTTGCCCAAAGTGACTTGAGCTAACTTGCCAAAATGGTTTAACTTTTGGATTAAACAAGTTCTAGATGTGCCTGAAATGTTCCCGCATGTAGAAATCTGTCTGTGAAAGGGCATGTGAAAGGTGAGCAAGGTGTGGGGGAAACTTGTATTTTATTCATACTCTCTTCTCTAATTAGAAATGTGAGTTGGTTGCTGTGTCCTTTTATTCTATTTCTATAGGGGTTTTGGAAGACTTATTGTATCTAATTTCCTCAATAGACTAATTCAACGTGCTCTGCTGCCATGTAGTTAATTATGTTTCAGTTAACTCATTTTCCTGGATGATGTTCAGCTGCTGCCTGTAAATGAAATCACTGCCTAGCTAATCAAAAGTTTCTGAGCATGGTCTCTTCTACCTGTGCACACACATTCTGGCCTGACACTCTGCTCAATATCCTGACTGAAGCTTTGGGAGTCAGACCTATGCAAGTGAAATGTAAGAAGGAAGAAAGTAAATGGGCCCTCAACCTTCTGAAACTCCAAAATCTTGCAACAGTTAAATGAATGAAGTATCTATGCTTTGGAGGATTTGATAAGAAAAGGTTAGCTGGATGAGCTCTTGGGGAGATATTTGCACAAGAAGCCATCAACAATCACGTTCTCTTTGCTTGTAGTCATGTCCTTCCTTCAGCTGCCCATTTGGATCGAAGAAAGAACAAGTAAGTGTCTACATCTCACAGAAATGTCCCCTTTTTTCCTGATTGAATCTTGTAAAAGATTTTGAGGTTGTTAAGGGTCTTGGGCATGCTTTCATACTGGCTGTGTACAAGGTAGGTTTTTAGTATCACAGCTGCCTCTTCTTCATTATGTCACAGAAGTGAGCTCTGCCCAAGGGAGGCCACAGCAGGACCCATCACCACTTAACTTACTATGAACTCACAAGGAAAGAAAGTTTAGAGTTTATCAAACTGTGAGAAATGAATGTTAACTGGCCACAGTTATGGAAATATGAGGCCAGACTTTGACTTAGATCAACTTGATTGGTAGCTAAGGACTTATGTCCTGGATAAATTTGCTTCAGGCGTTACAACAGGTGAATAATTCCTCTCTGGGCAAGTTGAGTGGCCTGCAGCCCACTGTGCCAGGCAGTGGCAGGATGCCTCAGGTGACATTTCAGAGCCCTCCAGAAGCATGACAGTCTCCTGGGGAACGTATTTCTGCTGTCATGAAATGGATTTCGTGAGTAAAGCAGAGGCAAGCACTGTGAGCCACACATGCCAGGAACCTCTGAAGTAAGGTGCTTGAGAGGCAAACAACTTACACTGAGAATGGCTAATAAAAATAAACTCACTTGCATGCAGAATTCCAGAGCTATTTCACAATATCCCATATTCTCTCCTTCATTTGCTCATCTGGGATGCGTACAAAGCAGAGGTGGAAGTCTTCTGTTTCAAGAATTTATTTGGGTCTTTGTTTTCAATGGAGGAACCTAAGTTGACACTGATTCCTCCTAAAATTTGCTGGCACTTGGGCCTTTAACTCTGGTTCTTTCATGTTCATTTTTGGTAACAGATCTGTACTTCATATTAGAGAAGGTGTATAGTTATGGGCTCTTCTTCCTGCTCTCTAACACCTACTTTTCCTAGACCAGTCTAGCATGAAAGTTAGTTCCATCTAAAGATAATCTTACGCAGCTAAGTATGTAAACTAAAGTGGGAAAAGTGCATTTTTTGTGCTTTAAAAATAATTTTTCTCTGCCTTCAAGGAAGGGAGAAATAACATCATTATTAGAGCTGGATTTCTTCAACAACACTGTTGATTATGTCTAAGTGAATGGTGGTTTAGGTTGGTTGAGATCTCTGGAAATCTTGAGCACATCCTGGCTAATTTGCAGTAAGGAACATCCTGCAAAGGCTTCCTGTACCAATCATGCAAAAAACCCCAAATTGTTGGCGGACATAGTGGGTGGAAGCTGCACAAGGGCAGAGGATAGATCGCAGGCTTTTGGTCCCTACTCTGCAATACTACTAACAGTGTTTCAGAGGTTGCTCACATATTTTGTAGTACTTCTTGGGATGTTATACCTGGAGACCCCTTCCACACAGACATTACTGAGAACACAGATCTGGCACCTATTACATCTGTAACAACCTAACATTGCCTTTGTCAGAACTGGATCTTCCCCTAAAGGTATGTCAAGATCCAATCTGTAAGTATTACTATTTCAGTAGTGCTGATTTAGGCTTGCTAGTCAGTCTGTTGAGTTCACCACCACCCATGAATTACCTTCTGGTTTTTATATAGTTTTTTTCCCAAAGATCTCATACTGTTTTAGAGCTTATTTCTTTTTGTCTATGGATATTGGACACCAGTTCTGTCACTTGTGCATCTGTACACACACCTGTCACTTTGCCAATGCTTTCAGTACCCTAGCTCAGGGCTCACTCACTGATCTCCAGTAAGCTCTTCAAGATTGGCAGCACTTATCTGTGCAGCATGGTTGCAAGAGAAGGTGTTTCTCTACTCTTATCAGGAAGAATGATCAGATCTTGATGAAGTACTGGCATAATGTTGAAATCTCTGGCAAATATTCCACTGGTCTCAGCAGGGACGAGTCAATTTCACTTTCAAGACTTCCAACATATCATTGACAAAACAAGTCCAAACACAAGTTTCTTGAATTAAAGAGTAGTGGGAATAAAATATATAAATAAAAACAAAGTATAAAATAAACTATGCATAAACTACTATGTACTTCATAATGAAATATAGCAGGATGGATTTTTCGGGATGAATGAAATGAATGCATTAGCTCATGCTCTGTAGCATCTGTGCAAGCAAAGTCCTGCTGTATGTAAATTGGATGCCTAACAACTTGTGTGGCTAGGCAAATAAGCCATATGTATGCTTACCTTGTGAATTTGTAATTAATTCATACTCCTCGGTGAAATTGAGTCTTGCATGAAATCCAGCACCTGTGTAAGTCTCCTCTTTGTCCTGAAAAATCTTAACAGCAGAATCTGAAGACATTTGAAACTCTATATGTAATTAATACTAAATGAAATCCAACGTATAAGCTATAGTCAAGAAATTTGCTAATAATTAACATCCATTAACTGGCGTCTGAAGACTGGGGGGAGAAAAATGTGACTTTCAACACATGTAAAAGAGATGAGGACTGGGGAGGAATTTAGGAATTGACAAGTCTGTCATCTGTGCCAGGCAAATTAGCTCAGAGTTAGTGGACACCTGAACAAAAATAGGCAAGTGATGAAGATTCAACCTGGCTTCTGAGAGAGAAGCTCTTCCTGGCAAACCTCTACAGACATTTTGGTAAGATCAGCTAATATATGATGCTGGGGACCGTCTCCTTGGCTTTCCAACAGTGTTGTCATAAAGGTTTTTTATAGAAACCGAGTAATCAGGGGACAAGAGGTAAAGTCCTAATCCACACAAGTAACTGGCTAAATGGTAGAAAACTACAGATAGGAGTAAATAGTCATTTTCATCAGTGAAGAGAGATCATTGAGGGAGTTGTGCAGGTCTCTTGTCTGTGCTAGTGACCTGTGTCAGGTTGGGGTTGTTTATAAATAATATGGAAAGGGAAAGAAGCTGCAAATTAATACATGTTTGTGATAGGCAGACTGTTAGGAATTGCAAGAGGACATAATGAGATTGAGTGGCAAGAAAAAAGCAAGTGAAATTCTTGCAGATAAATGATCTAGATTGTGAACCAGACTGTTTACATCAGTGGTGTGTAGGGGAAGGAGAATTCCCATTTTGTATGTATGATGATGGGCTCTGAGCAGACGGGTCCACAAAAAGAGCAGCTCCATCCACAGAGATAATCAAAAGCTAATCAAATATTGAGACATGTTGGGAAAGGAATAGAGTATGAAATGGGAATGCCAAGGCTGCTGCCAGGGTAGGGGTCCTGGCACACCCCTGTGCAGCTCCAGGTCCCTCTCTGCAAACAGCTCCGGGAGGACAGGAATATGTAGAACCAAAAGTATTATTAAGAGAAATTACAGAATTGGTTAGGACTATTAAGCCTGAAAAGGGTAGCATTTGAAAAGATATGAGAGATTTAGAAAGTTGGAAGTGTCATCGGGTGACAGCCAGGAATCAACAACTCATTGTCCCTTCTGCTGCAAGTCCCAGGGCCATGCAACCACTGTTGAGTGGAGCCAGTGAGACAAAGGCAACATAGCTTCTCTTTGTCTACTGCTAATTCACATGCAAATATACTGGCTGTCGAGACTCAGTTGTTCGAGACGACTCTGGACAGTTTTGCTCCTCTGGGTTAGAATACATCTGTAGGATCTAGCTTTAGGCTTGCCTATGACAGCAGNTGCCCCGCACCATCCTGCCTGGAGAATGGAAACAGTAGTGCTTTTTATTAAGAGCTAAAAAGGATTGCTCAGTGACAAATCAAGGACCAGATTCTCAAGTGAGCTGCTCAGACCTCATTAGCTCCTGACATAGTGGTGCCAAAAGAAAAAAATGGAAGGAGGGAATGTGTTTCTCCACACCAACTGAACAATCTCTAACAAACATTAATGAGGTTTAATAATTTAATTATTGCAGTCTTTTTACCACAGAGTAGAATTTACAGGTTTCAAGTCAAAGCTTTATTTCTTACTCTTCACAAGTTTGAAAGCAGACAATAACTCCAAATCGTCTTTCTTAGCATTGAATGTCAAAAAGCTGAATCTACTGTAGTGATTTTACTCTTAAACAACAGATATGCCATTCACTTTGAGCAGATTCTAATGTAGTTTACTACTTTTGGGGAATACAGTCATTTTGGCACCTTGTCTGTGTAAACTAGTTAAGCGAAAGTGAGAGGTACATCTTAGCTGCCTGATCTTCAGGTCCATTTATGGTGGTGACTGCTGAGCTTGCATGTGGTCCTGGAATGACAACTCTCCTACTTAGAGCAGAAGCATATCCGATGAATGGAGGGCTATACATCTTCTGGACCTTTGTGCCTATGTACATCGTCCACAAAGAGCAGAAGCTGAATTCTGCAGGCGGCAGAGGATCAGCTGAGCTGCACACACAGGCTAGCTCATGTTGCCAAGGGCAGGTGGCAGCTTGGGCTGGCGATGTAGCAGCTCGACTGCTAACAGCAGCCTCTCACTGAGGCTGCCAGCAACACTCAGGTGCTTGTAAGCACTTACTGGGCTATAAGTATCCCCTTTCTGCTGACTTTGGGTGAGAGAGAGCATTCTGTGCCTCTCTCATGGCTACTGAAGACCCACTGACCGCTGTCCTCCAAAGGATGCTCATGCCGGAGCTTCCATTCGTTCGAGCGTTCCACAGATTCCCTTGTTGTTCATTCTTTTTTTCTTCCCCGTGCACAAATCTTGTCAGCTTCAACCTAATCGCATCCTTTTCCAACAGATTGTCTCAGGAGCAATGCAAATGAGCTTCAAAATATGGAGATCTGGTTTATATTTGTCAGTTAATTGACTGAGTGGCACAGACATCTAGAGCTGGCAACTGCCTCCTTGTGTTAAGATCCACTTTTGATTTCAGACCCGAGACTGCTTGTGGAAGATGATGGAGGAGGAGGATGTGCTCTTCAGGCAATATCTGCTCCTAGGTGATAGAGACCTAAATTGCTCTGAATTGGTGCCTTTTAGACTGCAAGCACTGCTCAGGGTTGTGCCCTGATGCAAGGCAGTGTGAATCTGTTCACTTCTGGGCAAGGTGGCCCAGTCTTCACCCAGTGAAGCCCCAGCCTTCTCGTCCATCTGCCTCTGTCCATGTTGCATGACCATATGCCTCCATGGTTCACGTGCATTCTGACCTGCTGCGCCCTGAGATTTGGCTCTGGGTTGCTTATCAATGTGAATAGGGCAGGGAGAAGAAGCACTTTCCCTTAGTGGGCTGTCTGTCTTACTCTGCACGCTAATGCTGGAAATCACAGAACCTTTAGTTCTTTTTTACTTCTTTTATTTAAAAATATTCCCTCACACTTAAACATCAAGTCCTGAAATTTAGCCTATATTTCTTTTGCACTTCATTTCATACTCAAGTCCAAATTTTTTCGTTCAAATCCATGTCAGCTTTACTCAGACTCCAGGCAGCACACAGATGAAGTTAGTCAAGTACAGATCTGGCTCTGATACCAAGTGTCTGAAATTAACCCTGTTTTATTTCCCACACACTTCTGTCTTTTTCACTCTCTCCTTTTTTTCTTTTTTTTTAAACAACAAGATGGCAATCAGATAAACAGCAACCTTTTGTCTTAGAAACTCTGATGAAGACCATCTCAATGAATATCAGCCTATTGGGCTGTGTAAGATCTGGCTTCCCCTCAGGTAAGCCTTCCTGCTCCTGCTGTCTCTCTGCCAGGGACTGCAATGGCAGCAGATCAAATTAACTATCTGGATGCCCTACAAACTGCAGAACTACAAGCAATACATGCTTGTAACTCCACAACAGCCCTAGTCCTAGCTCTGACATTTGCTAGCTCATCCCATCACAGGACACAGCAGAGACGGGTTGGAAAGGTTTGATGTCTTCTGCTGACACAAATGTCATGGTGTCTCCATGCTGCATCACAGGTACATCAAAAATGCACTAACTCAATTTATCTGTGCTGTGATAGGAACCTTGGGTGGACAACTTCAAGCTGCAAGCCTTTGCCAGCATATGTCTGCACAGTAGAAACTCACCGAGTTAAATTACCCAAACAGGGAAGAAACTGTGAAGATGTACTGAGTCAATGCAGCTCTGAGGCTTTTTTCCCCCAGATGGTTCATCATCTTTCCTGTGGAGGCAACAGGCAAGGGTTGTTAAGACAGAGCAGAAAGAACTAGCAGTCAAATGCATATGCATGTGTGGGATCAAGATCTTAAATCTCCATGAAACCTGGAAAAGGGATGTAACTGTCATCTTGCATCTGTTGCTAGGGAACTGGGACCATCAGGCAGGAACCATAACAGGTGAAGGACAAGGCACCGGAAGTTATGTTCTTTCATCAAAGGTTTTCCTTTCTTTAAGAATCATTTGAGGATGATTAAATGCAAAGACAAATACTACCTGGGGAACTGAACTACAAAGGCACAGGAGGGAAGGAAGAGTGTGTTCTGGAGAAGTATCATCATATTTGCCCTATTCTCATACTCCTGCAATGCAAGTCCTTATTCTTGTTTTGCAGGTGGGGAAGTGTAGCCAGCTAGTATTAAGTCTGGAAACCACCCCACAGCTGTTTTTGGAGCTGTGTAGGTCAGCCAGCTGCTTGCACTTTCACATGGAGAAATAGAGAGCATTACTAACTCCTGTACCATAGTCTGAGTTAAACCCAACCCTGTTAGTGGTATCTGCTCACTTCTCCCAGGAGCAGGATGTTGATCTCTGCCCTCGGCACGCAACTCTATTTAATGCCTTGGTTTATTTATCTCCACCAAGACAAACATCCCAGCTACATCTCTGCTGGAGTGAGCTGAATAACACCAGGGATGAATGTGGGCCTTGCAGATTTTCACACTGTTGACAGCACTGTAGTGTGCAAACACGGCTGAGATTTGGTATTGGCAGTTGTCATGGTTTGACATGACAGCCTTTTCTGGTAAGGGGGAAGGGGCTGTAAAGATGGCTCATGTTGTTTGCAACTCTCCCCAGCTCTGAGCCAGACCCACTTCTGGGGCTGAGCCAATTAGACGCCAAACCACGACAGCAGTTCTTTACACTTTGTTTCTTGTAGAGGACGAATAGGTGTTGTGGAGGTCCTTATTTTCCCTGTATCTAAGCTCATATTTTTGTATAAGATGTAATTAACCAAGTGTCTTTGTTAATGAAAAAGTGGATTTTTAAAATCCAGCCTTCTGATTCTGCATGTCTACTGCATATTAACAAACCAATACACACTGCCCCAGAGTATTTCCCATAGAATAACAACCAGATGAGTTATTTTTCTCCAGGCTGTTAACTTCAGCTGATTAGTAAAACCTTGGACAAGGCTTACATACTTCAGCCTTTAACGATGTCCAAAAGTTGCACAGAATATCTTTCACTGGAAAAGCAATCCCCTGATCACTTTTCCAGAAGCACAAGGTTGGTCAGCTTCTCTTGATAAGGAAATAATTTTTAAGCATTGAACTTATTTATTTTAAGCATTTATTCATATATATCACTGATGCTGTGATGCCCATTTTCGGAGGCTGAATGGTGACTTTTAGGGGCTCATTTCCATTTAAGCTGATCATTTGCAGTGCTCAGCATGGAGTTGTGGCATCTCATTTTGCATTCCGCTTCTGTCCGCGCTAAATGCCTATTTTGAGGCTGGAGATTACACCCTGGGAATAGACATTGAAACTTCAGCATTGCAGTGCTGGGGCTGGTGACATCTAAGGTCTTCTTTGGATCTGTTCCCAGGAAACTACCCACATAAATTTGTCTTGGTCTGCCTCGTAACATGAAGCAACACCTCCTCCCTTTGCAGTTCCTGCTGCATGGCTGTGTTGTGTTAGTTACCCCAGGCACATTAAAAAAATAAATAAATCCAAGTCTGCCTACAACTAACAATCCTCTTGTCAGTTTTATTTGTTGCACAGATGAGAGGCTATAATAAACATAAAACAAAGAAATGAGGAAAGCTTCATTACAGACTGCTTTTACCAGTATCTTGTACTAATAAACACAGTTGTCTATTTGGAAAGATGCCTTCAATCTGTTGATTTATTAGATATTAGCAGTGCAGCAAACGCCAGCTTCTCTGCTTGTACAAGCCAAGCAGTGGGAAGAGGACAGCTATGTAAAATTAGCCTGGCTTTTTTTGTAAACACTGCTTTATGCCCGTCAGCTGGGAGATTATTCTGAGCACTCAAGAAAGCTCGTTGCCTCAGCCTTTCTGTTTGCTTCCACCAGGCTGAATCCTGGTCCTGCTTGAACTGGCAGGAAGCCTCTTGCTGACTTCACTAGCACAAGAACATGGCCAAAAGCCTTCAGGGGATTACTTGTGATGGGTCAGCGGTGATCTCATGGTCACTGTGGACAAAATGTGTCCATAAATCCAGTCTTGCTGTGGCAGTGCCCAGGCAAGCTCCAGGGAAGGTTCACAGCCTGCTCCTGTCTTCTCGTGTGGGATTAAGTGCTACAGTTGTGCTCTCCATATAACAACACTCCCACTCAACGTCTTTCTTGCTGGCACAGGGAAAATATGAATGTTTCCAATTTTACTGATTGTTTTTTAAATCTAATTGGATTTTAATCCTGAAATGAGATAATGAAGCCGCTCTGGCAACAGCTCACTGGCTACATGATCATCATGCTGTGAGGAAAAGGGCAGAGCTGCCTGCTGAGTGCTGCTGTGCACCATTGAGTGCCTGCCCCCTTCCTTGGGTAGCTCAGAGAAGATGGAGACCTTGCTTCAGCTACAGAACAGTTCAAAACTCCCCTCTTCATCACAGCTCTTGGCCAGCTTCCTCAGGCTCTTTTCTATGTACTTTTATACCTCTTTTCTTAAACAGAGGTGAGAAATCTGTGGGTGCTGATGTTGTGGGGTTTAAGCACTAGCAGCAGCAACATCCCAGGAAATGCAACTGCCCAGTGAGGACAGAGACTGCTTGAGGTGATGTTTTCAAGCTGCAGTAGCTCACTTCAGGAAGGACAACACATTTTTTGCTGCCTTTTACAACTCTGTTACAAATCTGAGGAAAATTGCTGGTTTTCCATAAGACCTAGCTCTAGATGTCACGTCATCTCTTCATTGTGTTCATAGCCATAATTCACTGTTACAGAGAAAAGCAAAGGCACAGTGTATCTTGAAACATCAGAAGCCAATTGATAAGAAAGAAATCTGATAAAGATAGTTGTTACAGGCTGCCCAGATGGGTTGTGGAGTCTCCTTCTCTGGAGACATTCAAAACCTGGATGAGTTCCTGTGTGACCTGCTCTAGGTGGCCCTGCTCTGGCAGGGAGGTTGGACTAGATGATCTTTCGAGGTCCCTTCCAGCCCTTGAGATTCTGTGATTCAGTGATTCTGTGAATGAGATGGACAAGTGTATGTTTGAGACATCCTTGTTCTCTTTGCCAAAGATCACATTAGCTTACACTGATCTATGGTCTTGGGCACAGAGAGCACACAGGGGCTTGTTCTGCAGTTGCAGAGCTGCTGTGGGCCTCCGTTCGGTGATGCCTCCAAATGGGCTGCTCTGATGAAGCCATCACAGCTCCACACTGAGATTGCATCAGTGAACACTAATATCATGGGCAGGAAGCCCAGCTGGATGCAGAGTGCTCTGTCTCTCCTATTGATCCATCAATTCTAGCTTACAAAACAGAAATAAGCAGCACTGTTTACTGTCTCTGTGACTTTCTGTGCTGCTCAGCTCTGGCCAATGTTATTCTTACTTGAAATCAGAGATTTAACTTATTGGGTTGGCCAGGTCTGTTTAAACCATTAGCCACACATGGAAATTCAGATCAGATTTGGGACTCATGATTATAGCTCCCCAAAAAGCCTCCTTTCATTGCCCTAAATTTTTATTCAAAAAACCTAAAAACATGGAGGGAGGCAGAGATCTCCCTGCACAATGATACCTGACTTCAGTTTTTCTATCTGAAGCTTGTGTCATCATTCCCTTGGTGCCATCAACACTGTAGACTCACTTTCTCACCCCACCATGTAGGGATAAGGTCCACTTCAATGTGCCCAGACCCACAAGTGATTCTGCTCCTGAACACTGCCAGCCAAGGGAGAGTGACATTTCTGTTCATTGCCTGCTCCACTGCAGCACCTATTCCTACAGTAACAGAGCTCTTTACAATCCTTTGTCTAAATTGTATTTTTGCAGCTTGATTTCATTGTGCATAATTCCTCTCTCCTTGACAAATATTAATTGATGCAAGTTCTCCTTCCACAATCCTTAATACTCAGTGGCAGATAAAACACTCACGAGGTTTTTTTCATGTTCAACCATTTATCTTTATTTCTCCTACTGTGAGAAATCTGCAGGAAGATAACAAGGTGAGCTTTAACCATTTGCAATACTTTTAAAAAATATGTCTTTTTCAAGTGTATATGCAGTGCTTGTGCCCAGAGAACGAATGAAAATCCTGAGGATCCAGCGGAGCATCCTTGTTGCACAGCACCAGTCTGCAAAGATCAGGGCTTCCTGTTGCAGAATGCAAAGATCCTGGGAAGGAGCAGGGTAATCCCAGAAGCCTGTACAGTTTAGATCTCACAGCTACAGCACAGCAGGTAGAAAAGGGCACCAAGGAAGGGAAGTGATATGCTGTTTCCATGTGCTCAGTGGCAGCACCAGGGACAGATCTTGATGTCCTGATGGCCTTGTAGTATCACTACCCACAAGAGTTCATCACCATAGACTTACTATCATATCTGTTTCTCTTTGAAAGCTCCTCACTGGAAAAAAAAAGCTGGAAAAAAACCCCCTGCAGTTAAGGCAAAAAGGGCTTCCTCATCCTTCTGTGAGGATGGTTCAGCAGCAACAGATGCACCCCAGCCCAGATGGCTGCTGCAGCAACATAGGGGTATTTGGAAGAGGGGCTGTGGAAGCAGTATTTCCTCACTTTACAGGAGCAAGGGAAATTGAGAAATTTAGATACCAGCATAGAGCCTGCTTCAGAGCTGATTCCATTGAAACTTTGTGTGCTCTGGCATTCCCCTGCGATGTTATCTGTGTGCTGACTCCTGGTTGTGTCACACAAAACTGCTCCACCTTAGGCCTTGCTCTTGCTCATCTCAATTAACTTCAGTAATTAGAGCTAATTCTGGTTTTAACTCTATTGCAGCCTGAAAGACTTCGGAGATAGGAAGCATGGGGAGGTGGGGTGGGAGTGTTTAAAGGCATGTTTGAGTATAGTTTTTCATACCTGGGCAATCCCTGAAAGACATATAGTAGATGATAACCCTGGATGCCAAACATTCTGCTCTGCTGATGAAAGCTCCCAGTGCATTTGAGAGCCACACTTCCTCCTCTCCTCCTCTGACAACTGATCTGCAGAGAAATCAGGGAAGGAAGAAGCACCGATGTATCCTCAGCCATTTGTTTAAGCTGTGGTTATTGCTTAAAGTGACTTTATTTATATGCAATACACGGGAAGTGACATTTCTGTTTTGTACAGTGTCACTAAAGAAAGGGATAAGAGAGACCAGGAATTCTGCATGCTGTAGTTACATTACACAGGTCAAAGCCATACATGATGTGACCCACCCCAAACACACCCACAGCCTCAGAGGCAATGTGGCCTCTTTAAGGCAATGTGGCAATGGATGCCTGGGTTCAGTTCTCAAGCCTGTCATTTTATGGAAGGCAACTTGTGGCAAAACTACATCATCATCTTTCTTGCTATGACACCAAAGAAAGAACTAAACAATAAGATACCACATTTTGTAGCAATCCAGCAATAAGAGAAAACATTGTGTAAGGGCTCAATGTTATTATTGAACAAGGAATTCAACATAGTGTATTCAAGTTAATATACTTATGCATTCCTGCATACAACTTTTCTGAACATCATTTACAAGCAGGAGCGTAAAGTGCATCTCCCTTGGGATGACTGTCTGTGCATCACTAATGATAGCTCTGCCGCAAAGAGTAATAACATTTAATGTTCCAGTAAGAGACAGATTTTAAAGTCAGGCTACGAGACATGAGGAGTAATTTCAAGTAAACCACCCAAGTACATATGTTTCCCTCCAAATGTTATCTTAAACTTTAGTGCTGGGGTTTCTGGCAGAGAAATGAAACTTCAGGCAGACTTTGAACACCCAGATATTATTTTCTTTTTGTTTGCTGGCCATGACCTTTTCTTATAGCAGCCTCAAGGTTTTTGAGGTACTGGGTTATCCTCTTGTTATACCCAAGTAAGTCTGTTGATTGCCACAAGGTAAATGCTACCTTATCTGTTACCTTACCTGCTCACATGGCTATAGCGGGCTGCCCACATGGTCTGTCGGGCACTTCCAGTAACAGATTTGTGGACACAGCCTTCCCAGCCCTGTAACTCCCCATCGTGCAAACAGCTGGAACAAGTCAAAACCAAGCAGGAGACAGAATTGTTACCATATATATGCCTTATCTTGATTTACTTTCTTTGAGTAAGCACTTAAAGGAGTTTTTAAGAACTCAAGTGCCATCAAAGCTTCTAGCCATTTCCAGAAAAAACAAAGACTACAGGTAGGAAGTTATATTTTAAAACAACATGTTTCAAATGTTGTTTGTTTTCCCCTCAGGCGTTCAAACGTGATATACTTTTTCCTGTCTTTATTTTCTCCCCCACTCTGAAATCCAGGATAACGTACTACAGCCAAAACTGAAAAGGAATAGAAAGAGTATTCAGGCCAAGTCATCTGAAGGCTTTTCTGTTTTGCAAACTGCTTCCTTTAGGACTGAGAGATAATGAAAGCTTGTGGGAAAAATTTTGTTTAGTGATTAACTGCCTGCTGTGCAGTGTCCAGTAATTAACATAACTTGAGTGCAAACATAGAGATACTTGGTGGAGATTGCTCAAATACCTTTAGGATCTCTTACATAGGCCCAGATCTATGGATGTGCCCAAGAAAGTATCTATCAAAGCAGAAGAGCATCAGGTTACATGAAAGACGCTTCCACCCAAGAGGATACACAGCTTCAGAGCCCATAGTTATAGTCGAAAAATGGGATGCATCTGCATGTCCTTCCAGTGAACTGACAACGTGACTACTCACCTTCAAAAATGTGCCAATTTTGAACTCATGGGTTTTGATTTTAATGACCACCCATTCACCAATTGTGGAGGCACCATGCCTGACTCACTAGGAGAAAACCTGCATGTAGTGCTAACTTGGATGCAAGTTTCCTCTGGCGTGTTGATTGTGGCTTTCTGTGTTGTCAGGTGCTTGTTCATGAACTCTCCTATAGTTCCCAACGCCAATGTATATCAACTGGGTCAGCTTCAGTGCTTGACCTGGGGACAGTGGTACATACAAACAGCTGTCTGCAGAAAAGGGAAAAGTCTGGACTAGGGAAAAGTTCTGACACTTCAGATCAAATCCTGTTTCCTTTGAGACAACCTTGAGTTTGTGGGCTGATGGAGCTAGGAGCCAGAACCTCAACTTTCCCTGCCCCTCACCCTTCAATCCCCTCTAGGTATTACAGTGCATTGGCTACCAAAGGATTTTCCTCAGGGCTAATCAGTGTTCTACCTGGTAATGAGTATGCTATGCTTTAATGAGAAGTGGTTGGAGACTGTACCATCATTATAGTTTAAGAGCAGAACATATGATTTTGAGAAGTTACCGTCACAGAACGAATGCATGTACCGGGCTTGTGGAGACCTACAGTCCATGGGATCTCTCCTAAACTTCCTCTGACCTGTTTGGCCTCAAGCAGATCCCACCAGCGTTTCACTCATAGGGCAAACATCAACACTTTGCCCACCAGGAGCCTGCGCTAAAACACTGCCAACACAGAGGAGACCTAACACTGCTGCAGGTACACGCTAAGGATGCCGCTGTACAAGCCTGCAGCGTGATGGACACATCATGCAGCACTGGACATGTTATGGAAAATCCTTTTCCTTCTTCAAAAAGGTTGCTTCAAGCCCTGCTTCCAGGGTTTCCCATAGCACTTTTCAGGGAAATACTTTTGGCCCAACAAGTAAGGCAGGTGTTTGGATGGGAGTACAGTGCCTCTTGCTAAGACCTCTCCAGCTCCTTCTGCAAGACTTGATGGGGGAACTCACTGCAGGTTGTCACCCTGCCAGATCCTCCAAGCAAAGCTCCCAGCACTTCCACCTATTATCTGCCTGAAGCTCGTGCAGTAAGGTGGACCACTATCACATTTTTATGATGCTTTGTAACAGGTACACAGATCAAAGCAGGATGCCACCCATTTTCATTGTCTTCCTGCAAAGCTATTGTCGGTGGTCAACTACCACTAGCTGCATCACAAATATTGGTTGGTCCACTATAAATAGAAGTGGTGTCAGTTTTAGAAACAGACAGAAATTCTTCCTTACATCCCTTGCCAACTTTTGTCTCCTATTTTTAAGCTATTTTTCCATTCAAGTCACTGTTTTATCTTCCCTTTAATGTCTTTGTACAAAATCCATTAATCTCCTGTATGGAAAACTATCAAATGCTTCTGGAAAATCAAAATACTCTGCTACCCACTAAATTGCCCTTATCTGTCGTGGCAGTGGTATCTTCAAAGAATTCCTGAAGAGTAGTTAAGCATGACAGGATCCTCCTGTGCCTCAGCCTATGCCGGCTTCCTTTAATCAAGCCAGGATTTGGTTGCCCTTCTCTTACCACACTCCTGGAAATGGCTCCCAAGCCTTTTCCTGAGAACAGATGTCCAACTCACTGGCTGTATTGCTTCCCAGATTGTCTTGTTAGTCTATTTCATTTTATTTTCTTAAACAATAGTCATCTTTGCCAATTCCTAGTTCTCATGTAGCATTTCCTCCCCCTTGGACCTTTTACAAATATGACTGCTTCTCTGATTCCTGTGAACACTCCCTCAGATACCACAGGGTGTGTGACATGGAGTCAGAGATATGGGTGGCAATTCTGCCACTTGGTAAGTCCTCAGAGCACTTATGGACAGAGCTTTCTCTTTTAAACCTGGAAGCCTGATCTCAGGTTCTTTCTTCGAACAGGGTTTATAGTCTGCATTTTCCTGACATCCATTACCTATTCTCTTAATTAATTTTTGTAAGAGCTAATGATCGTTTGGGTTGTTTTAAAGAGAATATGTCTTTGGGAACGAAAGCAAACTAAAACCTGCTTCCTTGAACATTGTTTAAACACTCCCACCTCCAACCAGAGGGTTGTCTGAGGGCAGGGAGCAGTAATTCTTGTCCCACTCCTGTAACAATGGGCTGCTGCGGTGAAGTGAAGACCACAAGTAATTCTGTATTAGCCAGAGACGTTTCTTTAGATAGCTCTGTCTTGCTGCAAGAGGCCATGCTGGTTCCTGGATGCCCAAGGTCAGACTGTGTTTAACTGCTGCTCCGTGTCAGAAAGTCCATCTGGGCGTATTGAGGGGAAAGGCATAAGTGGAGAACATGAATTCCATCTGCACTCTTTAAAAGTTGGGCTTTTTTTCTAGATGATTAGCTCCAGGCTCCAAATTCTGCTTGGTACTGACGAGTTTCAGGTGTGATCTTCCCCTCCCACACACACATATTGCTAACATCTGTTAATGTTCTTCTGGTTCAGTTTCTCAGCCCAGGAAGCACTAACCTTGACACACATATTTAATTTCAAGTGCAGCAAGATTGTTGATGGTAAAGCACTTACGGAGCCTGCTTGGATGAATACATAAGTCAATAGCTTTCTGTTGGACTCATGTATATGCATTATGTTAATGACAGCTTTTACATGAATTCCTGTAGGGAAACAGTGCAAGTCTATATTAATATCCCATCTCCATTTGAGTCTGCAAATTCACATAGTAATTGATTAGCAGCAGCCAGGAGGAATGAACAAGAATGCCAGGACAATTTTAGAAGGACTGGACAGTTCAGAAAGGGCTTAATGGATCTTTGCCTGCAATGGACCTAGACTTGACCTTACTGAAAGTAATGGTAGCGTTGTGCTTATTTCTACAGGAGCTAATAGAGGCTAAATGGCTATACTTCAGTCACAGGAGATCTAAAGAACGTGAATACCACAATCTCTCTGCTTAAAAATTTAAAAATATTGACATCTACACCAAGTGTTGCTTGGCCAAATCCTGTTTAGAAGTATGAAGCTGCCACTCACAGCGACTGCCAGGCAGAAATGCAAAAAAAAAAAAAAAATTAAAAAGGGGGAAATAAAACCAAGATGGGAACTCCCCTCTTTTTAAAACCAGCCTGTGCCCTCCCCACAGTCTTAGCACACTGCTTTTGAGCACAAAATGTATCTTCTTGGCACTTTGATCTGTGAGCAGTTTTAGATCTATTTTAATATAAACATACGTACATACATACATATCCTGTAGAAGTGCCCACGTCAAGTCATTTTGACAGCAACGTAAACTCAGTCCATGCTCAGCTCTTCTTTCTCCCAGGAAACTTGTGCAGTGCAATTTTCCAGATTCAAATGAGTCAGCAGGATTCTGCAGGTATGTCCAGGGAAGCCTCAGGCTGGCCCAGACTTGCTTTCTCAGAGGGGCATAAACAGGGAACAAGAAGCCCATGGAGCTCACAACTGTCCTGACACATTCCCTCACTGTTTTTCTTCCTAGTCCCACACCCTGCAGGAGTTCTTGAATCTCTTCAGTTATCCCCGAGAGTTGTTTTATGCAAGAGAAGTTCCCTTCTGGCTTGTTAGGATGAAGAAGGACCACTTTCTCCACCAAAATGCATGGACAAAACCATGCGTGTCAGTAAATCTGGTGTGGAGCTTTAGTGGGACCACAGGCCACTCACCTTGGACATGACAAGAGGAAGATGAAGGCACTTTCCTCCACTTCAGCAAGTTAGAGCATCTTTCCTCTCCACTGGCACTTGCCTGCTCAAAAGCTCAAGGGCCACGGACAGCAGGAAAAGCGGTGTCTTCTACCTTTGTACAACATGTCTTTAGTGAGTTTTCACTTGGGAACTAAAACAATGTTGAAAGGCTTTTAACCAAGTCAACCTCACACTCCCCTGCAGTTAAAACCACTTCACGACTCAGAGGTTTCTCCCAGCATTGCACAAACAAGGATTGTTTTCTAGAAGAAAGGTGATGTATATAAGGATTGTGTTATAAATCATCTTTTTCACTACATGTCTAAATAAGCATGAGTAAATCTCAGGCAGAAATGTTCTTGAAAAATATAAAATGGCCTGTAGACTACTACTGGGCTATTCAGGGCTTTGGCTTGGGGTTTTTAATGAGATGTTATCTTCATTCCATCTCTTCATTCCCAGCCAAAAATCATAACAGGCAGAAGATTTAAGTATTTTCTTCTGGTTGGCGAGTTTTTAGTGAACACATAAGCCGACTCCTTCTTAGGTACATAAATCCATCTAAGTATTCTAGACATTTCTGCGGCTCCTTTGATCATTTCTTTTACTTTTTGCTCACAAAATTTGCATGTGGTGATGAGTCGGTTTCATTTGACATAGCTCTTTTACTAGTAAACTATGAGCCATGAGACTGGATGGATCGCACAGGGGTTAAACATCAGGCTGTCATTTAGGTGAGCAGGGAATAAGGTTGCTCGGTTACACAATTCCTCTTTGGCCTGGAGAAATCAGGTTTAAACAGCCTGTCCATGCCTGCAGTGCCATGTGGACTATGACAGGCTGAGGATCTAACATGCAGTAGCATTCCTGAAGGACCTCATAGTGACCGTGCCGGTGGTAGATGAAGATCTGGTGTCCAGTGCAAGCTAAGGAGACAGACAGAAAGCCCTCCGACTGCCAGACAAGAGGGACACACATGAAGTAAATCAGCAATGTTCCCCTGCTTATTCAGTTCCTTTAACTAATAAGTAGAATACAATGAGCTCCTTTTTTCCTCCCCACTTTTCTGTATCCTGTCTATATAGACACTGCAAATCCTTCCGGTGCAGATACTGGCCTTGCAAGGCAGTTTTGGACTCTGAATACATGTAGGTGTCTAGGGCTAGAGGAGCAGTGGGCAACTCCAAGAAGCTACTGCTTTGTTTTGATGCTGCTTTCAATTTTTTTTTTTCAGGAAATGCTACACATATGTACTGCTCATTGCCATATGATCACCTCAGTGACAGAACTGACATGGATGTCATACAGACAGCATTGCACGGGACTTCCAGACCTCCCTGCACCCACCTCTGGTGCAGGACACACTGGTGCAAGCAATTAGAGATCTGACAAGAAGACACCAGTTGCAGAAAGGTGCAGGAAACTCCCCACATTTACCAAGCTAATCCTTTTGTGCACATCTCCAGCATTTGAAAGACTCAGCTAAAAGATTTATTTCATCAATCACTTTTCTGACACTGTTTCTCTTGATTCACCTTCTTCAGTGAGTCAATACTGCCCATGCTGAAAGCCTCTTCCCTTTTGCAGTAGCTGAGAGCTGAGTAGCTGCGAGTCAGTTCACAAACTTTTCCTGAGTTACCAACTCAGTAGCTGCCCAGTGACCTACAGAAGCTTTGTAGACCATGCAGAGGGTATACATGTGTGATTTCCTCAGCATCAGGGCAGAGGAGGTAGGCACTGCCTGCACTGGGCTTGCACAGGAATGGGAAGGGCTGTGCTCACATTCCAGATGGGTTGGTTTAGCTCACACAGACTTGTTTCATGCCATCTCTGAATTCTCTGGTTGGTTTAGGCAGAGCAAAAGAGGAAATGGAGGCTCCTTTGCCAAAGTAACCCAAAAGGGCGTGTGTGGGGATGGAAATACGGGAAGGAAACCCAAGATGCTGATTAATAAACCTCTTCCAGGCTCTGCTGTTAGGCAATATCCAGTGACAGGGAATACAAACACATCTCACCACTTCCTCTGTCTTGGAAGATGACAGGAAGGACAAGGCCTTTTTGCTTTGAGGATCAGCTAAGTTAAGCCCTTAAAATGAAACAAAGACAATTTGTAGACCCCTGATAAAAGCCCTGCGTGTGGCATAGAAACTTTCCACTGCAGTCAGATGGGTTTGTTATAATCTTATCGCCTGCTGCTGACTTATCCAAACAGCTGCCTCCTACCCACTTATCTCTGTAGAGGGGTGGGGAAAATCACAGTAGGTAACAAAGACCACACACACACACACACACACACACACACACACACACACACGCACTTAGAGCGTCCTGTGTGCACAGGACTCTGAATTTTCAGTGACAGAAAATCTCCAATTGTGAAATGCAGGATTTCCCTTCAGCTGGTTCCTGCTCCTGCTGCTGTTGCTATCAGTTATAGCACAAATGAGTGTTTACTCTCTGCTAAGATTTTACACAAGCAAATGAATATCTCTTCACACAGTTCCTCATAGCACTGTTCTCTTTCATCCAGCTTCCTGAGAGCAATTTGCTCTGTGTTGAACTCTTACCACTGGAAGCACCTTTGAAATGGTGATACTCATTCTTCTGGCAAAGTGGAACTCACTTGAATGTTGAAAACACACCTTTGTCTCCTTCATGAATAGAAGAAAATTAAATAATGGTCTCCACTTGTAAGACTTCAGGTCTGGAATATGGTGAATTTCAGTGGCAGCTCCTGGACATGTTGCTGGACTGAAATATGGATACTGCGAGATGAAAGAGGCATCCAATGAGTTATTTCTTTCAGCCCTGCTTGGAGCAAGTGCTGTGCTTTTACACTGAGAGCTTGTCCAATATCAAAGTGTGCACAGGGTGTATGACATCCAGGAAGCCTATTTTATATCACTGATTTGCAGGTTGTCTATGGAGGTTGTGGAGTCTCCATCCTTGGAGATAATCAAAAGCTATTTGGGCATGGTCCTGGGCAACCTGCTCTAAGTGTCCCTGCTCAAGCAGAAGCTTTGGACAAGGTGACTTCCAGAGGTTTCTTCCAACCTCAACCCTTCCGTGTTTGATTCTGTGACACCACTGGCATTGTGGGAGCAAGAACTCTTAAGACAGAATGGCCTGATCTCTGCTCTAGCAAATCCCCAGTGCTTCAATGGCTTGCAGATTATTTTTATGCAGCCCATAGTCCCTTGGAAGGGTGAGTGCTGTACACAGTTATGGCAATCTGGGACCCACAGTGAGCCATGGTGCTGTGCCAGTGGGGCTCTGTTCCATGTCACTGCTGAGACTGTTCTGACTCCATGGCTCTCTTAGCAACTCACCATTTGCTTGGCTTGATAACAAAAGTTTTCCTAATATCTAGCTGAAATATTCTCCATTTACTACTTTTTCTCCAGCTCTACTTGATCTCTCACCTCCTTACATTAAATATTCATGTTCTCTGTCCTCTTGGTGGAGTGATACTGTCTTTCTTCCACATATTACATATCAAGCCCAGCCCTGTTTCTTTGCTTTCTCTTCCTTCTTTCCCAGACTTGCTCCTGAGGTCCCTCTGATAAATGGACTTGAATTTGTTGCCCTCACACACAAAGTAAAACACTTCCCATACTTGAGACCTCATATTTTAAAGCCACAGATCAATTTCCAAACTCAGCTGTAAGTCTATAAACCCATTGCAATTTCCCTTGGACACTCAAGGACCTAGATGCACCAGGTGGAGGTCAGAAGGGGGTTACCCACAGGACTCACTTGTTGAAGGGAAGATTTTCAAGAAAGAAGATATGATCTAGTAAGGTCCAGTGCACCCCAAGATGCTGCTTTTAGTCTGGGGGGTTCCAGTCCCTCAGCAGTTTACACAAGATGTATCCATCTGTGTGGAAGCAGATGTTGGCCCAGAGCGTTGGTGTTGGCGGGACAGCTGTACATAGCTGAGAGATTTTCAGCTCATTATTCCCTTAAACTTCCAAACCTAATTTTGCCCAGGCCAAATAAAATTCGCTGCTCAGAATCTGAGCATCGTCTTATACCTTCCTGAGAAAGGGACTTCTCCACCCTCCCATTTTTTATCTCTTTCCTCTGAATCACCACAACCTTGTTGTCAATACAGAGAATACTGGAGTTTTTGGTATTTTTCCATGCAGCTCAGCTTCTTGCATCAACATAACTTGCTACATAGGAGACACACACCTCTACAAAGTGCTGCATAAATTTCAGCATTTCTTGTGCATCTCTGCTGTTTAAAATGACTGAGATTCCACATTTTTGGTTTGGCTTTGTTAATTTGGGAGCAGCTCTAGGTTCAATTTAATCCATAGGCCAAAGTCATCCTAAACTCAATGAGAACATTGTATTGGATAGCCATAGTCATTTCTTAGTATGCACTATGTGTGTTTTAAATACCATTTGTGAAGGATAACAGATAAGGTACAACTTTTACTAACTTGTACCATAAGTGGGTAAAAAAGGACTCCTCTCAAAGATATCAGAGACTCATTTGGTCATCTGGAGCCACAGATGCCAAATGTTAATATTTTTCTGACAGAGCCAGGGCTTTTTTTATTGTTTTCTTGCAAAGCTGGCTGTACAGCCCTGTGAGTACTCGAGGATCTCACTCCTGTGGACTGCAAAGAAAAAGGTTGTAAATATGAAGGTTCAAATAGACAAAGGAAAATAAAATGGACTTGAAATTTTGTTATCTTAAAATCTCCTGATGATTAGCCCTAACCCACTAGCAATAAGCAGCTTATTAAAAACCTGGACTCCAACAAACTCTCTGTAGATGTCTGCCATTTTGGGAGATGTAGCAGGAGATCCTTATCCTCTTCAGCTAGAAAAGCAATGGTGAACCTTAGAAGGAAGCCCTTTCTGGCTTTGTTTCTGCATTCAGATTCAAAGGATACAAAGGATTTTTGAACTGTCTGAAAATTAAGATGGTCTCTAAAATCTTTTGCAAAGATTGCTCTAAGGTTTTAATGAAACTTCCATGCCTATAAAATTTCAGTTTTAAAAAATTAGTGCAAGAAAGTTCAAATAGATTAGCAGAATTTAATAGGTTTAAAACTAAGTTGTTTGAAACCGCTCTGAAAATCTGCCAAATATGATAGGAAAGGAGGATCTTCCCAGAAGGTGTTTCAGTCATGTTGGACAGTGCTGTGCAAAGTGGTGGTGTTCAAAACCAATCATTTGATTATTTTAACAGTGCTGTGCAAAGAGGTGGTTTTCAAAACCAATCCTTTTTCACCAACTGCAGTAGGACTATTTTATAAAGCCAGCCTCACTCTATTTAAATGCTCTCATGCCAACACCTTTTCACTTAACCAAGCCCAGTGTTTTTCTGAGGATGGCCTTTTTAGTGAAGCTCCACAAAAGCTTTGCAATGAAATGCAAATCCTTCTGAAGCCTGCCTGGTTTCGGGTTTCCTTATGAGCTCGAAACTCAACCCAGGTTAGTCCAAAAGTTCAGTGAGGGTTCGTGAACTTTCCTAGCCCAACTGGATTGATTTATGGTTTTGTGCCACAGTCACACAAACCACGTGGCCTCAGCAAACAGCAAAACGCAGTGAGCCTGAGCACAGAGCCAAGCAAATCAGAAACGTGGCCTCTCCCGTTCGACCCTCTCCTCTTGCCCTAAAGGGTGGGTACTGACTGCACATCCCCAGCGGCTTCCTGGGCCATCTTCTAATAAAAGAACTGATCTTTAGCAAGCTTTAAGGCATCTAGTTGTGCTGACCTGTCAGGAAAACAGTCCAATCTCACAGGGTCTCTTCCAAAATTAAAAAGAAAAAAAAAGAACAAAGCAAGGAAACAGATGCTTGAAGTTAAGTCTCTTAATTTTTATTGTTGTTGACCAAATAGCTGGGCTGATCTCCACATGCAGCTGAGCGTACAATAACTCTGGTTTTAATCAGAGACATTGTTTAGATGACCAAGAACAAAGAGGAAGAAGCCTTACAGTAGTGTTCCTTGGAAGATCCTGTCCCTCAGCTGCAGGCTGTGCTCCTGGCCCACTGTGGGTAGAGGAGCCAGTCCCAGGCTGAAGGCAGCCAGTGACTGGCTCCTGGCACACATGGAGACACACAGGGACACGTGGGGAGACATGAAAACACATGGGGACATGTGGCGAACTTGAGGAGCTGTGGAGGTGCAAGGGCAGTTTGGTGCCTTCAACATCTTCCTGCCTGCCAGACTCAAGTGCCAGGGCCTGATCCAGCCAAAACATGCTGAAGGCCGTGTTCGCATGGTCCCAGCTGGTGTGGAGCATCTATTCAGCCGTTATGACGCTCTGCTACTTGCTGAGGATCTGAGGAGTACCCTAGTTATGTCAAGTGACACTGTGGTGTCCAAACACCATCGCTCCCACACTCTGGCCATTCACCTGTGGTTTTGGCTTTCCTGATCTGGAGGGCAGGAGTGGAAACTCTATTCCACCCCAACTGTTTGGGATCTGGTAGCCACATGTGTTCTTAGGATGTCACATGACACCAAGTTCCAAGAGACAGTGGCAGGAGGCAGCAGTCCCAAGCAGCACCCAGACTCAGCCGCCGTCTTGCTTGTTTGTGCAGCTTTGAATTTAGAAGCAGCAAAGGGTGATCCCTGCAGTAACGAGGTGTAAACACAAACAGTTTTGGCTTTCTCTTAGTGGGTGGCTTGTGCCCCTCTCCCATGGTGGCTGGGCTAATGGTGTCATTGCAAGCAGTGGGGTCCATGCCAGTTGCAATTGCTTGTCACATTGCTGCCAGCTGGTGCAAGCCCATGTCAGGGAGGGTGACAACCAAGACAAACACACTTCATGAGCTCATTATATCTTAGCTCACGCTGACAGTGAGCCATCTCCAGCTCTGCAGCTGCCTTGGGGGCCTTGAAACAAGCTCTGCTGGGCTTTTCAGTGGTGGATTTGGATTGTTCTGTTGTCTTCCTTGGGACACAAAAAAATCTCAAAACCAAAAAAAAAATTGATTCAAAAGAAAATGTTGACTTGAACCATGGTGAGGTCAGAGTGTAAAAAAAGCATTGTGTGCAGGGCTCTGTTTATCTGCAAGGCTAAGGAGTTTTTTATGCAAATCCTGAGGGAACGAAAGGAGAGAAGATTTCCAGCACTGGTGCACAAGAAAATGCAGCTTGTGCTCTTTCATGTGAAATGCCTGAGCTGCGGGAGAAACCAACATGTTGGGTGGGTACCAGGGCACCCTCCTGGGCATCTGCTTTGTCCTTATCAGGGTCCTGTCACCGTGATGGTGGCTGGTTGGAAGGTTGCACAGAGGTGTTGAGCTGGAACAGACAGTTGTCCATGCTGGAAGCTGAGAACAGAAAGCTCAATGGAGGCCAATGCTGCAGCAGTAGACATTTCAAGGGTGATGGATAAGCAACACCACCCAGTGAAATGGCTATCAGCTTCAGGGTCCCTCAGCAGCACCATGGGCATCAATAAATGTGAAGGAGCAGAGCTTTCAGGCTGCTCCAGAGATGTGCAACCTCGTATGTAGAGTTTGACAGTGGCACTGCAGGAAGAACCACTGTGTACTTTGGTGGCATCCACAGAGAACACTGCTGCCTGGTCATGCCTGGGGACAGAGCAACTCCTGTTTGCTCACCAGTGTTTCTGGCCAGGGCAGGAGGAAGCAGAAGGCAAAGAGCTTCAGCCACCCTAGGCTCCTGGGGCAAAGTTTTTCCCTCCACCGAGAGTTTTGAATCCCCTTTCCCACATTCAACCAATGAGTCAAGAGGAATTTTTTAAGTCTGTCCCTCGCTCAATTCTGGTTTATCCTCTGAGTTTCCTCTCCTCTGATGGCACCACAATGCGGCATCTGCCATGTTGCCAAGTGTGGAGGCGAGTGGGCTCCAGCATGCACAAACAGAGAGCACAGTGCCTTTGGCAGCTGCAGCCGAGCAGCCGGCTCAGGTTGCCTTTCATTTTAATGGCTCACATACCTCTCTCCACGGCTGTGTCTGATTTTCAGGGCACGACCTTGATTTTACATCAAACATTCTCTATGCCTCTCCTCATCCCACTGCTGTCTGGCTAGATTTCCGATGCTAGAGCTGATCTTTCTATTAAAATGTTTGGGTTTTATTATTTTTTTAACCTAAAGCCCAACTAAAACTCAAAGCCTTGTTTCCTCAAGGGCTCCTGCACTTTGATTCCTCCTCCTCCTCCTCCTCCCCACCGCTGACAGCTGCGAAGTGCAGTGTGTCTGCAAGGGCCAAAGCTGGAGGCAGCCGCTGTCCTCTCTATACTTCCCAATACCATAGGTAGCTGCTGTGATCCTCCTCTTGCTCATAAATCAGCCCATAAACACCCAACATCTGGAGCACTTCCTATGTCATTGGCAGCTGTTGCAAAATCAATACTGCTGTTGAAGAAGCCCCGCTGACAGCGAGGGTACATGCCTGTTCCTTGGCACCTGGATGCTGCTTAAGAACAGAAACAAGGTGGTGCCCAGACAGAGATTTTGTAATTGAACATTTGGTAGCTGATGAGGAACGGGATCAGATAACTGGGAGATAGATGGTAAATAGGGGTCATCTCATTACTAATGTGGTTTTCAGCCTGGTCCACGCTCCAGAAGGTTAGATGATATCATGCTACCACTAGCACCCCAGCATCCTTCAGGACTCCTTAGGGATGTGTTACTTTTCCTCTTTTTCAGCTTGGAAAATGACCATCTCAGGGATCATTCATAGCAATATTGAAAAGCAATGCTGCTTGAGAACTCCATGTCACTCTCTAAACCCAGGTCACCTTTCCCCTCATAAATCCTCATTTGGGGCTTAACAAACTAAGCCCGTCTCTGGTGGCTGCTACCAGGCACTGTAGCAGGGAGGGCTCAAGTATGCTCACTGTGAGAGCATCCCCTTCTCCTGTGCCATACCTCTGGCTGCCCTTTGCCTCTGCACAGCAGTGGTGTACACGAGTTGTGACATGCCCCAAGATCCTCCCTGGTGAAAGGCCCTTGGGTGCTACTACTCAATGGGAAAGTTTCCTCTATGTAATTTACCCACTGAGTACCTCTAGCATGCAAGCTGAAAGTGATAAGGAAAAACTACTTTCCTGAGGATGAGGGAGCCCTGGCACAGGCTGCCCAGGAAGAGTGTGGAGTCTCCTTCTCTAGAGATTTTCCTCTCACATTCCTGGGTGACCTGGTCTAAGTGAACCTGCTTTAGCAAGGGAGTTGGACTAGATGATCTTTAGAAGTCCCTTCCAAGCCCCTACCATTCCGTGATTCTATAATTCTGTGATTCTATGATTGAATGGCCAATGTCAGGACAAGAAGGATGATACTGGAAAATACAGCCCAGTCAGCCTCACCTCCATCCTTGGAAAGGTGATGGAACAACTCATCCTGAATATCATCACTAAACATACAAAGGAAAAGGTGGTTATCAGGGAAAGTCAACATGGATTCACCAAGGGGAAATCCTGTTTGACCAACCTGATAGCCTTCTATGAGGGCATAAC
>WBNH01002457.1:0-96508 GCA_013401255.1 Urocolius indicus | reverse complement strand
AGGGCCACGAAGATGATCAGGGGACTGGAGAATCTTTCATATGAGGAAAGGCTGCAGGACCTGGGGCTGTTTAGTCTGGAAAAGAGGAGACTGAGGGAGAGTCTCATTAATATTTACAAATTTCTAAATGATGGATGTCAGGAGGTTGGGGCATCACATTTTTCTATTGTATCTAGTGACAGGACAAGGGGTAATGGGATGAAGCTGGAACACAAAAAGTTCCATTTAAACATAAGGAAAAAACTATTTTACTGTTCAGGTGAGGGAGCCCTGGCACAGGCCGCCCAGGGAGTGTGGGGTCTCTTTCTCTGGAGGTCTTCAAAACCTGCCTGGACATGTTCCTGTGTGACCTGATCTAGGTGGACCTGCTTCTGCAGGGGGGTTGGACTAGATGATTTCTAGGGGTCCCTTCCAACCCCTACCATTCTATGATTCTATGCATGGAAGCTATGTTTCAAGCCTATGGATGAGCCCTTGCCGAGTAAGTTTGAACTATCCTTGCATTGTAACGACAGCTGACCCAGAGATTCAAGGGAAAGTTTTGTACCCAGGACCAAGTATCAGGGCTGTTACCCCAGCACTGGAAGTCCAGACATGGTCCTGGGCTTGTAGCTTGTACTAGGAACAAATCTGTTTTTGAGCTTTCCTGAAAGTGGTGGGGCACAGTGCGAAAAGTGATTCCTTCCTAGATAGTACAGATCATGGCTGAGGAGCAGACGGGCTGAATACTCAGTGACAAGACATGTTTAGAAAACAGCAACTACAGGACAAATCTGTGCAGTCAGGTGCATAGGTGGGGGGGCGGCAGCAAACACCATAGGTGCACATGCAACAGCAAGATGAGCCCCTGCATGGTGCCATGACCACAGCACAGCCCATGCTGCCCTTTATCCACATGTTGCCTACGCAAGCCCTGCTCAACGAAGTCTCTGCCACTAAAGCCCGACCATGAACTCCCAGCACTGTAACCCATGGGGTGACCTCAATGAAGTTCAACCTGTGCAGGCAAGATATTCTGGGAAGATTCCCCACCCTGCCCCTCAGGGCCCTTGCCTGCTGTCACAGGCCCTTACTAATTGGATACATCTGACCTACCGGTGTCTTTGAAAGTCCTCCAAGGATCTGTTTCAAGAAACACATTTGGTTTCACACTGAATTTACAGAGTGAAAGTTTTAGCAGCTGGAGCAGTCTGAACCAAAGCTGGTCTTTCCACAAGAAACAAATCACATATTGGATCCAGATCCCTCCCGGTTTCAGCTTTCCTCACCACATACTCTGCTCATTACCTTTCAGTGAGAACAGAGAGAAAATTATGAATGTCTAAATCCCACTCTCTGGGGAAGGACTTTATTAAAAGAACTACAAGCAACAATTCTGTCTTCCTGCCCCAAAGTCCTTGCTGTACCTTGGACAGCTTTTCAATGAATTTCAAGCTAAATGACAACAAAATGAGATGTTCCAAGTGTGAAGGGCAAGGTGGTATCCAAAAAAGAACAAAGCAAACACTAATCCTGTCCATTCCAGTTTTCACTAAAGCCCCCTGATGGCAAAGGGCTTTGCTCAGGGAATATCTCCTCCTCCACAGACACTGAACAGGCACAGCAGCGGTGTGTCCCTGTTAATAGGCAGGAGAGCTGTGGCACAATCAGGTGAGTGACTTGCACAAGGAGACTCAGTAACAGAGCCAGCAACGAAATCTGTGTCTCCTGTTCTCAAAGATAATCTCTTATCTTTTTGATAAAGCTCCATTCCCCATCTGTAGGCAGAGTTGCTGTGTGGGGATGGGTATTTTCAATTTTAATTACCTTTGACTTGGTAAAAGTGGAAAGAGCAGTTTCTCTTGGACCTTAGGTGAAATCAACGACCCAGGCAAAAAACTCTGTCTTTTATTTGTGTGACTGAGCCACATCCTAAATAATTTGCATTTTGCAAATTACATATCCGAATGATGTATCTAAAAGACAATCCTGACGGCACATGTCCAAACTTCCAAGAAACATTCAGATAACTGTCATGATGACAAAGGAATTCAACAAGTCCCTGTATGGGCCATAAAAACATGCATTATGAAATGGAAAATGAGTCTTTACAACAACATTAGCTCATTTCTAGATGGAGCTTGTGAAATAGCTAATGATAATGCAGGAGAGCTTCAATATTTTTCTTCTGTACTTGAAAGAGATGATATGCTGAGATGACATAAGGATGATAAAGTGCTCTCCAGTGCACCACTGAGAAGAATGACAGACAACAGCTGTTAGGAATAAACAATTTTAAATTGCAAAGCCCAGATAACTTCCACCCTGAAGTCCTTAAAGAGCTGTCTGGGAGATGTTTGTCCTAATGGCATTCATTTTTAATAACCCCAGTCGTGCCAGCAAAGTTCCACTGGACTGGAAAAGGTCTAAGTGTGTGCCAGCATTTAAAAAAAGACAGGGTGGAAACATCTGACGTCAACCCCAGACCAAACAACAGAGAAGATGACACGAGATTCAAGAATGACAAAAATAAATGAGAGCGATCATCCCCTGGTGACGGTATTTCATAGAAAACAGGTATCCTTTAGTTTTATAGTGAGTGTAAAAGTGCAACTGATACCTGTAGCTGCCTAGGGGTGATGCCTGGATGAGGCACCATGAAGCATTTTTGGGCAAGAAGGAGGATTTTGCAGTGGCTCCAGACAACATGTGAAACAGTTGAGGGTCTGAACAGCTGACAGGCACTAATGGAGGTGACACACACACACACACACACACACACACTCACACACACACAGAGAAGCACTTATACTGGGGCTCCGTGGGGATATCCTCCAGACACAACACTTTACAGCAGCTTCCTCCAGCCATGTGGAAGAAGAATCTGTTGCTACCAACAGCATTTGCAAGAGACTGTGGGACTGGCAGGGTGCTAAGTGGGATTAGGTGATCCCAGGCAATGAAGACAGTTAGGATGCTGAAGTCATTCAGACAAAATGCTCTTCAATACAATTAAAAAAACATGTTGTACAAGTTGCAAGGGAGACAACCGTACCGACTGTCTACAGACCTGTACCCTGAATTTTGCCTTCCTTGTGGGAAGGTATCACAGCATGAACCTGTGAGATGATGACACCAGAAAAATGCCGAAGGGGCAGGTGTAAGGACAACCAGAAAGCTGATGAACCCCTGAAGCAAGCTGCTGGAGGAAAATGGCACTCTCCATCCTGAAAAGTGCTGCCCCAAAACCTTGATCTGTGCCAACATGAAAAGGAAGGAGACATCTTGTTCCCTGAATCAACAGCATTTATCAAGTAGGAGTTGGCAGGGACTAAAGTTACTCAACCCCACTGCACTTCTGTGAGGTGTACAGCACAGCCACATCCCTCAGGACCTCCTCACTTCTCCACGATCCTCCCAAAAACCCAGGCAAAAGCTTTGCCTGGATTCTCCACTCCACAAGTACAAAATCAGCTACTGTGATATTTCTTCAGGAGGCCAGGACAGTGCCTGCATCTTGAAGGGAAATAAACCAAAGGAGTGAAAAGTGGATGTCACTGTTGTGAACCAACAATTTGGGTTTAGGCTCAAATGTTCTTATTTTCTGCTGTAATAATCTTATGGCACGGTTGGCTGCTACTAATCACATGTCATCTTTCCCAGTTTTGCCCAGCTTGTTAGAAAGGGATGGAGAAGGACCACAGGAGGCCAGGCCATGCAACAATGGGGAAACAATGTTGTTACAATTAAACAAATTTCATCCAAATTTTGTTCCGCTGTACCCAACCGAAATGCCCTTGTGGGGTTTTTTTTCCCCCCTACAAATACCATAGTGTTGCAATTGAAGCGGTGCTCAGAGGCAAAAATCTGCTTTCAAAATTGTCAAACACAGTAGACTCATTTTCAAATATCTAATCTTCCTGTAGCCTGTTTTCCAGACATGTGCTGAAGAAAGTTTTCTTAAAAGGCTTCAAAAATTAAAATTGTTAAAACCCAGACAAAATAAGGAATGAGCTGCATCTCATTAATGCCTCGTGAACATCTTTGCGGTACACACCTGGCAGGTGAGGACACGGGGAGCAAAGCAGCTCCTTTCCTGCTTGTCATGTTTTGACATAAAGCCATTTCTGGTAATGGGGAAGGGGCTACCGTGGTGGCTACTGTAAGAAGTTGCTCGAAACTCTCCCCAGCTCTGAGCCAGACCCACTTCTGGGGCTGAGCCAATTAGACGCTTCCACGATCATTTTTTAAGAAGAAGCTGGAAGAGGAGGCTTCTTCCTGTTTCTTCTTGTTCTGTCCTTCCTTCTCTTCCAGCTGGTGGTGGTTCAAGGAGTTGGAAGAGAGAGAGAGACGTGACCATGCAGATGCCAAGATCAGTGAGGGAAGAGAGGAGGAGGTATGCTGGAGCAGAGACTCCTCTGTTTTGGAGAGGACTGGTGAAGCTGAGATTTATTTACACTTTGTTAAAGACCCTGTGCCAGGGGCAATGACTATGCCCAGAGGGAAAGACTCTGTATTTGCAGAGCCATAACTGTTAGGAAGAACCCACGCCAGAGATGTTCATTAAGGACTGTGTCCCGTGGGAGGGACCCCGTATTTGCCTGTTTCTTGTAAGTAGTAGAATAAACTTTCCTTACTTTCCTCTCTAAGTCCAGTACTGGAGTCTGTTTTGCCCGGAACCGTAGCTGGCAGTGAGCCCTCCCTGCCCTTGTCTCAATCCACGACGACCTTGCTTATCTTTTTTCCTCTAATTTCGCTGGGGCCTCTGCCAACCTAACAAAGGTGGGAGTGAATGGAGGCACTGAGCAAGAGACTGTCGTGGTTCTTCATTGCTGGCTCGGCAAAACCATGACACTGCTGGAAAGATATTTTTTCTGCCAAAAGGCCTCTTTCCTGATCTTAAAGATCTCAAAGGTCTTCTCCAACGGAAATGATTCTATGAGTCTATTGAAAGCAGCAGCAGTGGGGACTCATGCAGCTCCCCAGAATGATGCAGGCTCTGCTTCACCCTGCACTCACAGATGTGGAGCACACTTTTTAATGTGTCTTGCACCACAAATAGCATCCTGGTTGCTCCCAGAGAAGGATGGGTTTTGCCCCTGTGAATGAAGGGACTGCAGTGCTCATCTGCTGGGCTTATTTTTGGTTACTATGAAGGTTTCAGTTTAGCCCCTTCATCCACAGGCCAAGGTTAACATTTGTTTTCATTTTAAAACAAACAAAAAGCCCTTGGCTTGAGAAGCTGGAGCAGTGAGGATACTGAGGGCCAACCTGGCAGATGGCAGCTCCGCAGGGCAGTGTGGACACTCGCACGCTGGGGCTGACAGCCAGGTTTTCGCCGGGGTTTGCGCTCCATGTGCTGGCAGCCAAGTCGTGCATCGTCCCAGTCTAATGGCACGCAGAGAAATCACACAGCACTGGCAAAGGCTCCAAGTCCCAGCATCTGGAGGAGCTTGGACTGAGGCATCACTGCCTGGTCCAAGCCCTGCTTGCAGATGATGAGGTATCCTGAAGGAAAGCAGGCAGGATTTGCAGGGTCAGGCGCTCGGTGATTAATAGGCCATTACCAAAAAGTTGAGATGCCATGAGCTTCAAGCTGGAAGGGAGGGAGGGAGCTTGCACGGTGCAGGCCAAAAAGCCTGATTTAGGGAAATAAATATTCACATAAAAGGCTCTGGGTCCACAGGGGAGAAAAGGCTGAGGTAAAACTGACTGCTCATTTTTGCTGAAACTGAAAGGCCAGTAAGTCACCAGTCCATGCCACCTCACAGAAGAGCTGTTGCTTCAGTGACAGCACAGGGTAATGTCTGTTTCCTTGTCCCTTACGCTGATCTGAATTTGCTACACCAGAGAAGCTCATGGATCCACCTGCAGTCAGAGTGTATCAGTGTGAATAACCTAGTGAGCTCTTTTGCTTAGCTTAGATAGTAGAAATATCTTTTTTTAAATTTCAGAAGAAAACTTCCTTTCATTCCATTTATGAACGTCCTGTGTTAGCGTTCCTGGAAGCAATGGGAGGATTTTGTCTGGTGTGTTACTGAAACACTGTCATGTTTACTAATACTTCTGAATTGGTCCAAGCTGCGTGCACATCATTACACAGGCAAACAATAAACAATCATACATTCGACATCCTCCACAAAGGACTGGTTATTGTACCACGGGATTAGCTACACATGCTGCCTCTCGCTGCATTCACAGTTCAGCAATATCAAATCCCTCCATAAGCCCCGGAGACTTCCTAGGCCACACTGTCTTACCCTGTCTGGCAGATAAACCTGTGCAGGGGAAAGCACTGTGAAGCACTGTGTGAACATGAAAGGAGAAGGAGGAAATGAACTGCTCTTCATGCCCTGAAATACGAAAGATCCAAGCAATCAGTGCATCCCACCTGCCCCTGACATCCCTCATTGCTTATTGAGATGCAGACGAAAGTGTGGCATGGTACTGCTGGCCAAGGACTCCCCAGCTCAGGGATGGCAGCTCTGAGCAAGCACCTGCTTCCCCTGGGATGGGATCCAGACAGCACCCACCAGGAAGACAGAAAAGCCCCTTTATGACACTAGATGAGATCATCTGTGGGAGAAGAAGGGAACATTCAAGCACAGGGTTCTGCATCAGCAGCAAATCTACAAAAAAAAAAAAAAAAACTACCCAGAGCAAAGCCTAGGATTTTAAGCATGCCACCCAACACTTTCTTATGACCCCTGAGCCTTAGACAGTAATGAAGGGAAGGTGAGGAACTGCTGTCCACAGTTTCCAGGAGGAGGTCTTTGAAAACATAACAAGCAAAAGCCAAAAACAGCCCCCTTCAGCTAAGGGGGCCTTGACTCTGCTTGCAGTTGCTTGTGATATAATGGTATATTCCTGCTCCACTGGTTGCACCAGTTAAAACCCAGGACAAGTGGATCAATATCATGGCCATGATTGCCCATGGACAGTGCCACAGCCAAAAGCTATAATGCCTCCCCCTTATAACATCTTCCTGCTGTCTCTACACTGCCCAGTGAGCCCACAGTGCCATGAGCCATTCTGTGGAGCAGCAGGTCCCTGCCACTCTGCTGGCACAAGGTACAGTGTGGCTGTCAGATCCAGGACTGGCTGAAGCCATTGCCATTTGCACTCCTGTCCCTGTGACTGTTAAATTACATCTCTATTATCCACATGGTAAAAACTCTTCTAGCAATGGGAAAACATGTTTGGGCAGCAAATTCTATTTGAGATCAAGCAGATGAACCATATTCTTGGTAACACATCTTCAAAATGGTTTTCTGATCCTCTCAATAAGAATGAAAACTGCTTTATTATCATTTAGAACCTCTGGTAAAGACCAGCATTTTCATTCAGCTTTGTTTTCTATGTGCAGACACCTCCACATTTAACAGTGAGATGGCAGAAATCACTTTGAAAACTTTGAAAAACTGAGACATTCCTTAAGGAACTTGAGGAATTTGGAAATTTTGTAACAAACTTGGGAGTTTCTAACAAATTTTCACCAATCTAGCAAGTATTGCAAGCTGACTCAACTGCTTTTGGGAAGGCAGCAAATAGTTTGAAGGCTGTGGGAGAGTTAAGGCACAGCTGGAGTCCCGCACAGAGGAGACTAGTGGATTGGGCACAACTCAAATCCAGCCTCCAAATGCTGAGGCTCTGGAGCCATTAAACCGCAACCACACCGTCATCTCAGAACAAACAAATATTCCTAGAGAGCTCCTGAGGAGATGCCCTTGGATCAGCTTTGAGGGACACTTGAGGGGCACAGGACATGGGCTAAGATTTCAAATCTTTCTGCTGTTGCCCTGTATCATCTCTAGGAAGCCACTTGCTACTTTCCTTGCTCCTATTAAGTGCTGTGAGGCAATGAGAACATTTGGTCCTCCGCTCTGGAGGCTGTGAGGCTTAATTCAATAGAGGCTGTAACCTGTAGTTTCCCTTTCTGCAGACAAATAGCTTTTACCTGTCCAGGAAAAGGAGGAAAGGACAAGTCCTGGTTAGAGAAATCCTTTACAATAGTGCTTCAAAAGTGCTTTGAGATAGTCTAGGTTATGCAAATGAACATAAGCTGATAATCTTTGTTTGTGCTCCTGCAGTCCTCTTGAAGGGAAATAATTTGCATGAAAATTTGATTGTTGCTCTCTCTTTGTTTATTCATTTGGTGACTTGTTTTCAAGAGAAGGGTGCTTAGCTGGTCTATCAATGCTCTTTGTTAAACAAGGCTTTTTACACATTTTTTTTCCTTCCCTGCCTTTGTGTAAACAAGGGTATTGATTGCACACAGCTCAGCACCAATTAAAACAGAAAGATCCGAGTTTGCAAGGGTTGCAAGGCTAGCATAAGATGTAGATGGTCTCTTCTGCTCCCTTCCTGAGCAACCCTAGAGGCCCATCCCTGGAGATCAGGCAATTGTTTGGGAAAGGGTGACAAAATCGGTCCACAGCTCTGTCCTGGGTGGCTGCCGGAGGATGGATGCACTCACTCGTTACACTGTTGGTTAGGGAGACAGAAGAGCACCCCCAAGATATTCCAGGGTACCTCTTCATGTTAACGTGGCTAGGTCTGACAGTGCATTAACTCACCTAAACGTGTCTAATTAACAAAGTTTAGTTTGGTTACTCATAGCTCGACTCTTTCCCCAAACCCACTATTGTTAACTGCTGAGGACAGCCACAGCTGTGAGCAAAAAGGTGTAATTCTTGTACAACAGCTCTGCTTGCAGAATATCCACATTCTTGAGAGTTGCCAACATGGGACAGCCAAGTAGAAAGCCCTTAAATGTGATGAGGAGACACATCTCCTCACTTCTGAATAAAGATTCAAGGTAATGTCTTGGCCCTACTACTTCAGCCTTGGAGTACAGAGAGGTTTTACCTCCAAAGTCTTTGCCCAGTCTCCTGCAAATCACCCATCACTGAGGCAAACTCTTGAACTCTTTGCTGAATGTGTGCTTTGACAAATCCACTGGTGAAGCTGAGGATTGGTCGCACCTGCCACATTGTCCAGAAGCTCAGCCCTTATCTAACTGGAAGGTCAGCAACTTCCTCAGTCCACCTAGTTTTAAAGCAGAGAACAGGATGGAACTTGGTTCAAGATGGCCATTGTGTGCATGACAATAAAGGTGCAGCATGACAACTTAACTCACTTGTGCTGTTTTGTCTTGCTGGTGCTAGACCCAAAATTTCTACCAAAGATCCACAGACACACCTTTACATCAGAAAGAGTTTCTGCAGAGAGACAGCAAGGACTCATGTGCTGCTGTTTGCTCATGCTGGCAGTGCTCAGGAACACTCTGGCCCCCACATCCCTGCACAAAAGCCCCCGCAGCAACTGCACCATCAGCTCTACAGTCTAGTCAGGAGCATTGAGCTGCCCTAAGAATCTGGCCCCAAGGTGAGGCTGGGTCTCAGGACTTGGTTAACATCATTGTGTTATCACCTTAGTATGCTACCTGCCTTCAGATCCATACTTATTCCTTGCTCTTGCTCTAACCTCCTCTTCTTTCCCACTTCAGCTGCGGTAAACCCAAATCCCAGATGCTTGTGGCTATTAAAACACCCTCCCATGCATAACCAACCCTTGCAGTTCATTTTTGGAGGACAAAAAGTGAAAAGGCATGTGTATTTTCAGACATATTCCAGACAAAAATCTTTGTAAATGCATTTTGGAGCACGAGAACTTTCTGCTGACGTCAGTGTCACAGCATAAGCCCCGTGACACTCATCCTCAGACGCAGTTACTGGTTATGTTACACTAGCTTCCTCCAGGATCGAGTTTCCTCCATGCAAATACACAGAAATCTGTTTCTGATCTTCAAGTCAGCCACCCTAAAGAACCCACAAATTTGTTTCCCCGTTACAGATGAGGACCACAGCCACATACACCACCAGCAACTTTGCCAATCTAACATGTTGATTGATCTAACATGTTAGAATCAATCTAGCATGGTCATGCTTTTCCTCTGCAGCTGCTTTCTTCAGTTACTTTCTTCCCATTCAACCCTTGCCTTCCAGCTTTGAAGGGCAACAGTCTCACTCAGAGTTTGTACAGGAGCTGTTATGACTAAACACCAGAGGACTTTGTTTCCCTTGTTTTACCAGGTTCTGTTGTTGTGACAACAACAAAAAAGACTAGTTTCTTTTTATTTAAAAAAAAAAAAGTTTGATTTTTAAAAATCATACCAGATTTTGTTTACCAAGACCAAGAGAAGGGCAAAAGCTGACAGCAATTGTAAAATCAGATTATTTTCACAGCATCCTTTGCCATGGAAACAGCTGTATGGCTGTCCCTAAAGCAATCTGAAGGCCAGTGCTGCCAGAAGCACAGGAATGCCTTCCCTGCTTGTCCAGCAACGCTCCTATACTCTGCCTTAGCTGAGCAACCCACCACTGGGTTTTACACCAACTTAAAACCACTGTACCAGAATCACCTTCAATTTGCCACCTTTTAAAATTTTTTTCTACTTAAGAGAGCAATCTAAATTGAAAACTACTTGTGAGAGGTTCAGTTCCAAGGGTGAAGAAGGTGGGGTAATAAATATTTCTGTAAAAGCTCATATCCATCATACTCAGAAAGCTGTGGTGCATATGGTAGCTATGGCCTTTGCTCTGGCGGAGTTAAGGCAGAGCACTCATTCATCGCTCACTGAGAGCAATTTCATCTGGGAAATAACCAGGGGAGTGGTGAATCAGCCAGAACACGAGAGAGACTTGCTCAGCTAGCAAAGATGGGGAAAAAAAAAAAAACAAAACAGTAATAAAAGGCAGATTTGAAAAATGAGAGGAGGTTTCAAATGGGAGTTTGTGGTCACCAAAGTCTTCCAGGAAAGAGCAGGAATAAAATCACTTCACTCACCTTGTTAGCTTTTTCAAACTGGTGATGTTATGTCTGAGCTTGACCTCAGAGGTCACTTCAGAGTCAAGAGAGAGAAGCAGTGACCAGCAAAGCACGATTCACCTGGCTGATATTTGTTCTGGTTTGAGGCGAGTTGTGCACAGAAATGCCTCTTTCCCTCCATGATTGTAGCTCAATTGTTGGACACTCACAGGTATCTAAAGGTCAATGAATACGTCACATCAGGGTGATTTCTGAAGGAGGACAACAGCTACTAAGCCACTCTGCACAGGCGTTGCTTGTTGGCATCCTGCAGCCTGCGTTAAAAGCAGCGGCTGGCGTACTCTTCCTTTAAAATACAAGAAAACATCACCTATTTTAAAAAATGCATAGTAACTATAGATTGCTTAAAATTAATTTTGCTAGTGATCACAATTGCTGCACATTTCTCCCATGAACCAATAAGCTACTGCTTTCTGCTGAGTCAAGCTCCCATGCAGGAAGATATATCAGTGAGCTTCTCAGGTGGGTACAAGTGTGCACCGGCTCAAGCTTCTTGTGTGATCAGGAGAAAGAGATACAACCCCCAGTTAGTACCAGCAGTCACTAGCAAATAACTTACCACTTAACAAGACGACAGACAGCTTGCGTGTACCTAAGGAACACAGGTACATAAAATGAACACCACCAAGCTCACCACTAAACCCTGTCCCTCAGCACCTCAGCTACATGGCTTTTCAATACTTCCAGGGAGTGGGACTCCACCAACTCCCTGGGCAGCCCGTTCTGGCGATTAACAACCTTCTCAGTGAAAAAGCTCTTCCTAATTTCCAATCTAAACCTCTCCTGTCACAACTTGAGCCCATTTCCTCTTGTCCTATCATTCATTAATGGACAGAAGAGACAAACTGCCACCGTACTACAACCTCCTTTCAGGTAGTTACAGAGACTGATCATGTCTCCTCTCAGCCTGCTCTCCTCCAATCTAAATAACCCCAGCTCCCTCAGCTGCTTCTCATAAGACATTCTCCAGACCCAAATGCATGGGAGTTCTCCCTTCAGTCAGCATCTCTGGTATAACCTGTTGGGCTCTGAGCTGCACGAGAGAGAGGTCAACAAGCACCATCAGGCTTGTGTCAGGATACCAAACTCTGCCCATCTGTCCTCAAGTATGGCTACACCAGGAAAGGTAACCTCTCTCCTGCGTGAATTGGTCCTGCAAGAGGCTGCTGCAATCAGCTGGGCATAACGAGTTACAGTTTGTGCTGTCACTTTTCATCACATGCCTTCCCCTGCACCCAGCACAGATGTTCCCCAGCATTGCTGAGAGCCTACCCTGCCCTAGGCTGCCCAGGGCCTGAAGGAAGCTGCCCCAGGGAGCAGCCCCTACAGCACCCCACTGCACGCTCCTCAGCTTGCCACCCTCTTCCCTCCCTGCAGCATCACTGCACAGAGGCCCCCATCCAGCTCCCACCAAACACAGCAGGAGATTTTGTCCCTGTCCAAAGCCGGACTGAGCTCAGCCCCCAGGCAACCTGTGCTATTGCAAATGCTCAGTGGACTTATTTATGCCTGTGGCATAAATAGTTCCTCTTCCCCTAGGGACACGTAATGCCTCTGGAATTCAGCAAGAAGAGATGCAGGCACAGGCAGAGGCTCAGGCAGTCTCCAGCATAGCCGGGTGCTCACGTACGGGTACCCGCATGCACAGCCACCCCTGTGAGCTCCTACATGTGTGCACAGCCACCCCTGTCCCGCATGCACAGCCACCCCTGTGAGCTCCTACATGTGTGCACAGCCACCCCTGTGAGCCTTCCATCAGCAGGATCTGCCACTGCACACACCTTCCAGCTGCCAGCCCTGTCCACTGCAAATCACTCCAGGTGCACTGTCCCCATAGCTTTGCTTTGAGATAAAAAAAAAAGGAGATTCAGTTAGAAAGCAAAAATAGTGTAGACAGCCAGTTGGCAAATCCTGTGTGTTGTCAACATATTTTGTTTTACTCCACCTGAGGAAAAGGGACTTCTGCAAGAGGCTTGTCACAGAAGAAGTCACTTTGCCCAGAATTAAGCCCACTGAATTCCTTTGTCCATGCCTTTGCTGCTGTGTTTCACACACCTGGCCCCCATGGCCACTGAATCCACAGGAATCATGGTATCCAAAATAAAGCAGCAGGAAGAAAAATAAACCAAAATCACAAGTTTCCCAAGAGGAGAATGGAAGATAGGGATGCACCATTGCCCTGGAAAGAAATAAATACCCTTTAAACAGAGGGATTGCACAAAGACTGTGTTGTCTGAGTGTGTAAAAGCTGGAGGGCACTTGCCGTGGCACAGAGCTAGCGTAAAGCCCTGCCCCTCAGCTACCCCACACCTCAGGCCTTGTGGAGCTCCTGTGCCAGGAACATACACTGGCCTCAGGGGCAAAAGGGCTCTACTTGCAAGGATGCAAACCAAACCTCCTCATGAGCCAAAATGCTGAGCAGTTGCTCTCAGAGCAGCCAGAAATTGGCATATGGTTTCCTCGTGCTCCCCCTGCTCAGTGTGTCAGATCTTGCCAAGATCCTGCTCTGGGTCACTTCAGCAAGGACCACAGCCCTTGCTTTGCAGACACACCTCACCACACAGGAGTATTCATAACATGGTCTGTTGATATCTGTAAGCTGCAAAACCACAGTGGCATTTTTTTTAAAACCAAGACGCTTTTAACTATCGGGCACAAGAAGCCTCAGCAGATCCCCATCCTGGTCCCATTTAAGAGAAGGTAGCTTTTTGTAGACACACTCCTCCTCCTGGGTTAATCCATTACCCAGGGAGAGGAAATCAAAATGGAGGTGCATGCAACAGGAGCAGCGTCAAGGTGCTGCATGTCCTGCCAAGAGCCCTGGTGCTGAGCCACACAGACCTGGGAGCTGGTCCTGCTGTCCAGTGGGAGCCCTGCCTCCAACCCATCTCAGATCTGCTCAGAAAGCTCAGCCTCTTGGCAACCCACTTCATATGCAGAGCTGAAAATAGCACTGTTTTTGCCAAAACACACACTCAGGGCTTGGATTCAACAATGCTGCATCAGCAGCTCGTAATCAAGTTGACACGGGGCTGATTGTTTATTGAAAAGAAAGAGGAGGGGGAAATCACTATTTGAGTGGATTCAATAAAAAGCAACCAAGCCAGTGCAGAGAGGCTGGGCTGGGGTTTCTTTTTGTTGCACACTACAGGAAATCTTTTTGGTGGGCTTGTGACAACTCAGACCTTGACCTGCAGTCTCCTCTGCAGGCAGCTGGGATGGCAGGGTGAGATGTGAGCCTGGGGCAGGACTGTATCAAAGCCCTAGCAGGATGCGAGGGAGGAGCAGAGAACTTATTTGTGCAGTGCAAGGCGTGTGTGTGAGCTGTCAGCAGAGAAACGGGGAGAAAGGAAACATGGAGGGAGGGGACACGGAATGCTATAAAGTGTAATATGTAAACTGCCAATCACATCCGTGGCGGTTTGTGCTTCGGATATATGGCTTTCATCTTTGCTCTTTATTTTAGAGGCATTTCTTCCCTCTTTGGCTCAAGCAAAGATTCCCCCAGGGTAGAATATATTGGTTTTCCAGCCTCCCCTTTTTACTGTCCAGAATTCCTGGCTGAAGCCAAAGCAATGTTTTTTTATTTGCTTGCTCTTGGTTTGATTGTTGGGATTTTGGACTGCTGCCTCCTAGACTGCCTGGGATATTACTGTCCTTTCATTCCCATGTCCATGCCAGCTTCCCTCACCACAGTACAGCACAGGTCCCTCCTCTGCTGAAGGGCAGCCGCTGGCATGTGGCACGGGATTTTCCAGAGCAGTTAATTTCTGGGCCCTCCTTGGTCTTCAGTGAGCTCCTGAGCACTGTGAAAATCACATGGCCTGAGGCATCTCAAGGTGACACAGGGGAAGGGCTGCAGGGAGAAAATATCCTCAACTGAATAATGTCCACAGGAACTCACTGCAGCAGATGAGACACCCTGGCCAAGAGCAGCACCTATGCTGATAACCAGTAGAAAGAGGGATCTGGGAATCATTGTGAGAGAAGGGTGAAAGAGAGGAGTTGCACTCAGAGTACATCCCAAACCAGGAACCAGGGCAGGCAAGATGGGCTTCAGGGCAAAACTGAGGGCATTCACACCCTTCCCCACAGCAAGGGTGGCTCAGCCTGGGGTATCTGCTTCCTCCACAGTCCACAACATGATTCTGGGTTTCCATGTGCTTCCCACAGCTGTTTGCTCTTAGCATAAATACCAGCTTGCTCCAGAGCAGAGGGATGGCAGACCCGAGACTGGGCTCTGCAGGCTCTGACAGAGCCCCTGGGATGGCTGTAGTTTGTCTCAGCGTGTTGACGACAAGCCTGTGGCGGCCAAGGTCTTTCCATTTGTTAAAGGGTGTGTATTCTTCACCTTATCCTCTGCCCTGGGGGCTCCTCTACTGCTCCTCTCCAGTAATCAGCTTAATCCCATAGGCTACCTCAGGCTGTACCTCCAAGTGCCTCTTGCATGATGTCACCCTTGGTCAGTTTAGCTGCAGGGATGGAAGCTGCCTGCTGCTGGCATGATAGAGGCTGGCTCTCCCAAAACCATTGTGCTATATGCAAGCAATCTCCAAGCCCCTGTTGAAGAATGGGGCTGCACAGGGGCTGTCATTATCTCTCACTCCATAAGCACATTGAGAGGTGACTGGTGGTGATTCACCAGCTGATGTATTTCTGCCATGGTGGCTTTCAGCTCCTGTGCTTCTCTAGAGCAAAGGGGATTGCTTGCACCTGGCCAGGAAGGCTACATTGGACCCTCAGGGAAGGAATGTCTTGCATGGAGAGATCCTAAGTGACCTTTCAGACCAGGGTTTTCCCCATGAGGGCAGAGGATGCAGCAGGAGCCTGCACAACACTTGCCTCCAGCAAGCAGGGCTACTTTGAAGGTAACCCCAAGCACTCCTGGGCCCTGCCACTAGATTGATAGAAATCAAGTCAATAGGTGTTTCACAGAATCACAGAATGGTGGGGTTAGAAGGGACCTCTAGAGATCATTCAGTCCAACTCCCCTGCTAAAGCAAGTTCCCCTCCATCAGGTCACATAAGAACATGTCCCGTTTGGAAACCTCCAGAGAAGGAGACTCCGCACCCTCCCTGGGCAGCCTCTGCCAGGGCTCCCTCACCTGAACAGCACAGAAGTTTCTCCTTATGTTTAAGTGGAACTTTCTGTGTTTCAGCTTATGTCCATTACCCCTTTTCCTATTACTGGACACTACACAAAGAAAAGTGCTGCCCCGTCCTCTTGACATTCACCTTTTAAATACTTGTATTAATGAAATCCCTCCTCAGATTAATGAGATCCCTCTCTGGATTTCTAGACTCAGGATCTAGATGGATCAAAAATTATTCCTCTCACTGCCATGGAAATTTAAATTAAGTCACGTATCAAAGGGCTAAGGCAACTTACTTGCTAAGTTAGTAATTACCTGACAGATACCACTGAGCTGTAGCAACCAGGTCACAGTCAACCATGCCTCAAGCCCTTAGTGGGAGTGGCATGGACCACCCTACCACCAGTGCCGTGAGCTGTGTCTCAGTATCCTGGGCCTGAAGCTCTAGTGGATTTTACTCAGGTATGGATATCCAAGAGCCTGAGCACCCACTCTAGGAAGGTGATAAACTGTTTCCAAAACAGTAACCTCCGATGCAAGTTTCAGGCATGCTACTCTAAAATTCATCCTTGTTTTTCTTGGCTTGGTTGAAAAACAGTGAAAGCTGAAAACAGGCTTCTTTATGAGCTCTGGGAGTAGCACAGTGCTGGTGTTGATCTCCTGAAAGTCCTTTTTTGTTTGTTTGAAATACAATCTCTCTCCACAAAATTGATGGAAAATCTCATTGAAAATGAAATGTTTTCATTTTCATCACATAATCTCGTGGGAGAAAACAATTTCTTAGATGCTGATGACATTCAACACTACTTGTTCTATACAGCCACCAAAAACAACCTTCCCCAAGGATGTCACCTGACACTTGAGTCTTTGAGGCCTTGATGTCTGTATCTCAGTTCTGAAATTGGACACCCCCATGTGGCTTTTTTGGTAATCTTCTGCCACTCTGTTCTAAATTCCAGATAAAGCCTGTAGGCTACAAAGGAGGAGATGAACCCTTTGAGACTTCTCTCCAAGTCTGTCCAGCAGCTTAGTCACTACTGGATCTACTGTCATGGAGAAACATGTCTGCCTCTAGTAGGACCAACCCAAAACTCATGATGCAGACTGGCAGTACAAATAAATCAAATAAAAGAGTGCTTTGCATCTATAAAAGAGGGTCAGATGTCTTAAGGTGTGATACATACCTAAAGAACCAACTTCTGGAAGAGTTAATCATCCAAAGACCAAGTTAAACAGGACACAATCAAAGCCATGTGGCTGTCCAGGGACAGGCTGAGTTCATGAATGACACTTGAGGTGGGGCCTCGCTGAGTCACCAGCTTGTCTTGTTTAACTTGGCCACATCTGTGGACAACCCCTTGTAACTTGGCTCTCTTCAGCAATTTCACACCTTTAAACAACTGCCTGCTTTTCACTAACTTGTCCCCTTAACTTTGCTTCACATTAAATAGTTTTGGTCTGCTATATTCTCTTTTCTTTCAGTTTCAGGCAAATCAACAAAGTGACAAGACTTTAATCACTTGCTTTCTGCCTAGTGATGATAAAAGCTAGCAAAGCATCCTGGCACAATACAAGTAGGAAAAATATTTGCATTAAGAGCAGACACCTCATCCACTATTGTACCGCTAGTTTACAGCACACATACCAGAACTTGCAGAGACATCTGGAAACGTGCATTTTCCCAAATTGATTGCCAGTAGGCCTGAACACACCACTAGCAGGCCTGTCCATACTACACTCTTTTTTTCATCTGAGTTGCTTGTGAGTAAGCAAAATCTCACACATCTCTTGGATTGACAAAGCACATCGCCCACCTACCCCTTCACAACTCCCTTTTAAGGTAGAGACAGCATGTGCAATAGGGTACCACAGAGTGCAGGACTTGTTTAGTCTGGAAAAGAGAAGACTGAGGGGGCACCTCATCAACATTTACAAGTATCTAAAGGGTGGGTGTCAGAAGGATGAGGTGTCACTTTTTCCGTATTATCCAGTGACAGCACTAGGGGTAATGGACATGAGGTGGAACACAAAATGTTCCACTTAAACACAAGGAAAACTTCTTTGCTGTTCAGGTGAGGGAGCCCTGGCAGAGGCTGCACAGGGAGGGTGTGGAGTCTCCTTCTCTGGAGGTTTCCAAACCTTCCTGGACATGTTCCTGTGTGACCTGATGGAGGGGAACCTGCTTTAGCAGGGGGTTGGACTGGATAATCTCTAGAAGTCCTTTCCAACCCTGAGCATTCTGTGATTCTTTAATTCATCAGGTCACCACAACAGCCCTGGATATGAAACCATAAATGTTCCTCAAAAGGGAAGCCCAGGCTTTCAAGCAAGGCTGAAGGACTCTCATCTGATCTCTAGGCATACTTTCAGGCCATGTCTCGTGGATGACTTTTCCCAATAATCCCGATACCTCACTGCACTATGTCTCCATAGGCTGTGACAAGTCTGGTTTGCTAGCTCCAGGACCAGGCATACCAGGAGTATGCCAGGTCTTCAACACACTGTTAGTTCCTCGCTCTACTTCCCCATCACACCATTAAGAGTCTGCATGTCTTCAACATGCCTCCCAGCTCCTGCTTTCCCATGGCCCTCCTTCAGCATGCCAGCCCTGGTAGTGAGGGGCAGCTGCTAGGATCATGGGAGCATCAGGTGTCCACATCTACATCCTGCTTCACCATCACACACAGGTGGGAAGAGGGAAGGGCATGTTCCGCTTTACCACTCAGTGTCACACAGCTGAGCCATCACAGTTGCATTATCCTGTTTGGCTGGGTATAACTTGATTTCTGTTAGGAAGTTTGCAGTGCTGGCTTCTAAGGCAGAATGGCCAGATAGTTGCCACCCATGGTAGGGTACAAAAAGCCTTGTCATTTCAAATAGGCAGCCTCTAGATTTCAGTATGCAATTGGTTTCTGTGCTTGCAACTTTTAAAGAAAAAATTACATTTCATTAGCAACACGATCCCAACCTTTTGTTAGCAAGTTGCCACTTTAAACTTACAGCAGCTGCTGTGTTGTATTTGGAGCTGCCTATATATGCTTATGCCATACTACACACTCAAGCTGTAGTCAAACCTGATGAATTTTGTCCCTAGAAATTCTTTCTGTCAATGGTGTTGGTCTGGATATGAAAACTGGCCTAATCAAGACCAAACTTGTCAGAAGTATAAGGGACAGAGTCATGACCTCAGGTCACTTCTAGGCGACCAAATCTGCAGCAGCACACCAAAAGCACACTCCTCACATCTACCATGTCCAGTTAGACAGCCACAACAGGAGCAGCCACCTTTCACCCTTCACTATAGGCAAGCACCTAGCTGAAACATGTCAGTCAGATACCTGCCCCACATTTTGTCCACCTCTCAGTCCTAATTTTTGACAAACTGTACGCCTGGAGCACCCTCTCTGTAGGGTGTTTCTGCTATGTGGCTTGGTTATAATCCTCAAAAGCCTTTGGATGAAAAATATCCTATGAAAATGAATAGAAATGGCTAAGAATATTTATTTACTTGTAGCTTTTGAGAATCTCTAAGCAAGGACCAAGTTCCCGCTGTGCTAGGTGATGCATGTGAATAGCAAAACAGCAACTTCCATTTTGCCCTGTCACAGGAATGAGAATTGGAGCAGTTTTCCACAGTAATTTCCCTGACATGCTTGAAATGCAGATGTGCTGGCTTCCCTTTGTGCTTAGCTTTGGAAATACTGTTTGTGTCTGTATTTTAATGGTGATTCTGCCCCTTTATGCCTTTATTTACTAGTCAAAATAGAAAAAAATCGATTATTCTTCTATTTGACTGACTGCACTAAGATAAAACGTTTACATACCTAAAGATTTTTTTAAAAGGATTGAACTGTCTGCAGGAAAAGTTTCATGACAAAATTCTACTAACATTAATAAAACAAAATAAGTATATGTAGCATTTCTTTTGCATCTTGTAGGGAAAGTAACTTACTCTTTATGATGTATGTGCTGTGATATCAATGATCTCAGTGGTCCACTTCTCCATGCATAGAGTCCCTTTTTTTTGAGATAAGCAGTGTGTTGGTTGGTACACTTAGCAGTCAAAAATACCTCTTCAGACACACTTTGTAGAGAGAAAAGGATGGAATGGCCTTTCTGTACAGCCTGATGGATGTCTTTGGCATTTCAGACTGAACATCAAACACCATAAATCATGTCAGCAACACAGCCAGGATCCAAATGCACTGAAGCCTTAGGCCCAAATGTCAGCCATCCATTGTGAGTACCTCTCTGAGCTTATTTTTCTGTAAAGTTCAGTCAGTGTGAAAAACTAACTGATGGTGGGACTAGCTTAAACATCATATGCAGTAAAATAACCTAATACTTACTGGCAAAGGCTGAGAAACAAGGTTGTTGTATGACAACAGTGCTTGCAATTGATGACAAAGCTCACCATTTTCTGTCCATCTCTTTCTGCCTGCAAATATTAAACCCATAGGCTCATTTCAGCCCACCTTGCCTCAGGTTGTAGAGAGCTTAAGTTCCCATGGGTTTTATGGAAACAGGTGGCTGGATGGAAGGGACTCGAAGTGCTGCTTGGCTAGAGAGTGAGGCTGCAGCCTGAGATGGACACCAATTTGGTCTTTGCTATTGCAGCTAAAAGATTCAAAAGATCACCCCTTAGTCTTGAGAAAGGGAATTGCAATGAAAACAATAGAACCTATGCAATCAATGGATTTTTAAAATGTTTGCTATATGAAAGGTGCAGAGGGACAACGCGTGTTCTTGCAGTGCAAGCAGTGTACCACTATCAAGGTAGCCTCATATTATTATATACTATTCCTGTTGTGTGCAGAAACCCGGCATCTATGTGTAGACACTATTTTGCTGAACAGAGTCCCTACAGTGACTTTGCTGAAACTGCTCTTCTGTTGGACCAAGCTTTCTGCTCCCCAGGACGTACCAAAACTGCTCCTCAAACACCTTCCAGTCCCACCCCAGTCACATGTACACTCAGACTTAATAACATATGGGCTATCCCTGCAGGATTTTCAACCCTTTTTCTTTTTCAACCCAATTCTTTTTGCTAAATGCTAGAATCACTACTAAAAAAGCATTTGAATAGCTTATTGAAATAGAGGCTTGAGTTTTTAGGAAGACACTAAAACTATCACAACCTTGACTGTAATTGCATTAATAGCAATTGGACTGGTTAAATCTGATATAGTTCACTAATTGCAAACTTTGTTTCCTCTTTAAAAAATCTGAGGGGATTTTAAGACTTCCTGAAGGGCTGTCAGTTCAGCTCAACATCTGCTTTTCTTTCCTGAATTCTGAAAAAACAAGTTGACTTTATTAATACCTCAGCTGAGGGAACAGAGCGTTCACTCAGTGAGGGGGGAACGTGGGCTACCTTGAGCCTGTCTGAATCCCAGGATGAGGCAGAGCAAGCTGCTCTGTCTTCTCCTTCCTTTTTTTTCTCACTTGCGTGGTTCCTCATGAACCTGACTAGCTCTCTCAGCCTTGCTGGGACTCCCTCTGTATGCATATAGAAGTATTAATATATACATTTCTATATACAGATGTGTGTGTGTGTGTACGAGCTCATACCTCTTTTTACCATGATTCTGCTGCTGCAGTAGAACCAGAGGCTCAAACTCCTCTTTGTTTGGAGGTGACAGAAGAACATTGAGAGCAACGGAAATCACACCAGAAATGTCTACCTGCATATTAAAAAAACAGTTTTGTGCCATTCTACCACCATCACCCAAAACATCTCAATAACTTATTCCCCACACTCCTCAAACCACTTGCAATGGCATTTCTGAGAGTAGGGGTGAGATCTTTCTCCGCCTGGGCTGTATCAATCCTCTCCCCTTGAGAACCTCTCTCCAGAACTGCCTCTTTTAGGGTCTCCAGACATTCATTTCTGAGTCTTTCAGAAGAATTTACCCTCTAATGTAGCAGTGCAGATAAGTAGGAATACTGGTGTGATACAGATCTTCCATATTAAACACAGATCCACTCTCCAGATTCTTTAATATATTTCAGCATTATTTACTCTGACGTGACACAACCTGACAAGATAAGATATTTTCAGTGAGTTGAGATATGCATAACCTCCAGAGGACTTTGCAGCTCCCTAGAATTTTGCAGTCTAAAAACCACTACAACAGAACCTGAGATTTTTCTAAGATTTTTAAAGCATTCACGTAACATTACTTTTCCACACCTTGGCTTTTTGAGCTCTCTCTGGGACTAGAAATGTAAGTGCTGAAATACATCAAGAAAAGCCAGTCTCTTTGTTTAGATGAGATTCATAGTCCAAACTTTCAGACTAAAAGTAGGGGCAGGTATTTCTATTACATTATTTCCATAAAGAAAATCAGATATCCATAGGGAGTCATGATCAAATTGAGAGAAAAAAATAAGAACAACAAAGTATTAAGAAGTAGATAATAAGTCTTGGATACACTTTTTTTCTGAAGTCTTCTGTACCGACCTCACAAAATGGCAGCTGTCCTGCAGCCAAGCCAGTCACCTTGAAAATTTCTAGGTTCAGTGCATAAGGGTTGAACAGTTACTTTTGCTGTCAGCTCTCATAACCAACCAACAGCTTTCAGAAGGTCTCCTAACACTGGTCCTGATCCTCATCTGATTAAAATTGTAGTCAATGAAACCCATCTAGTATATAAGATCTGAGAGTCTTGCTCACTGCAGACATGCCAGTTATTACATAAACGTGCCTTCAATTAAGTAGAAAGTGTTGTTAAAAATATAGCTGCAGAGCTAGAAATAAACAGGTAATATGTTTAAACTAGTTATAGTTTCAGTAAATACTGTTAGAGGAAGTGAAGCTGCTTTTTCGTGAGGTCACTGTCTTTGTACATGACCTTAGTAATGCATCAGTGCACTAAACATTTCCTTGTAATCATGGAATCAGTCTGATTAATAGTGAACTAATCACTTCATTCAAAACATACAAGATGGACATGAGTCTCACCAGCTCTTTTGAGTGCCCTACTGCTCAGCAGTCAGCCTCTGCTCAACATATACTGGAAAACCAATCCTTTTTTCCAATCCTTTTTATCCCTTTGATTTCCTAAGACTTCCTCTTATTTTTTCTTGAAGGCTTTTTTTTTTTTTTCATAGGAAAGGGAAGGAGGTAAAAAATGATGGTAGGGAATAAAAGGCTTCAGGAATGCAGATATCTATTAATGCAATCTTTTCCTTGCTAGAAGCATTTCTTAAATCTCTTTGACTCATCCAAAGGAGCAATCCATCTCTACTCTGGTCAAGAAGAGTGGCTGAATTTCACTCAGCCAGCACTGTTTGCAGCAAGCTGTCTATTCTCCAATTCAGCATAAGAGGAGGCATGGGGCTGTCCTCCTGCCACCAGGTGCCACCTGCCAGGCAGCAAGTCTCAGTCCCCCTGCAGCCATCCCACTGTGTGGGCTGAGGACACACGTGAGAGGTTTCAATTTAGAGATTTCTGGCCTAGAGGCAGAAAGTGCTGCCTAGTGAGCCACTCCAACCACCCAAAAGAGATTGAATTTTAAAAAAAATAAAAAAGAAGAAAGAAACACAGATTACATTCCTGCTTGCTTGCAATCTGATCCCACACTGTGCAGCCTTTGAATTAAGCACCTCTCTGAGAGGCAATTGTCCTATTAGCATAACATATAGCATTAAAACATGGGGCTCTTCCCAGGGAACGCTTTATTGTGTGCATGCTTCATTTTTAATATTCATGGCCAGCTCTGTTTAGAACATCCTTTTGACAGAGGAGAGGCACCGAGATAAGCCGTTGGGATAGCAGTTGTCCTGGAAACAGCAAGATCCACTTATTTTTAGCACTGAAATCATCCAGTTAAAGAAACTACATTAAAGGAACACTGTGATTATGATACAACAATAAAAAGACACATGGGGTATTTACAGTTACCAGGACAGTGTGACGACACGTCTTCAGCCACTGGGTCTGGCTGCCAGCAGCTTGGCTGCCAAGCTGGCAGTGCAAAGTGTGCCCTTTCCTTCTGGGTGATGGCAGAAACCCGGTAAGGGCCTAAGGGGGATGGCAGGGCAGGCACAGCATGTGTCTCTCCTCTGCCGGGCTGCGGCTGCTGCTTACGGTAAGGAAGGAGGATCCTCCTCAAAAGTGCAACACAAAACAAACAAAGGTATGCTTTTTCAGTTCGGTATGCTACCTGGAACATACAGATCAGAAGGAGACAGGCCATGAAGTATGGGCGCACCAGGGCAGAAACGAGGAGGTGAAGATTATCTCTTCATCCTTGCTTCCTAGTGCTGATGTCTCTGGTCCCTGGTGTGCATGACCCTAATGACCCCAGAAAGCCTGGGAGCTTCATGCAGAGTGTCACTCCCAAGCCCAATAAACAACAGGCACAAGAACCATCACAAGAAAGTGTCTCAGCCAAAAGGCTTCCACCCCACCTGTGCTGGGGCAGGCCCGAACTGCACCAAGCAGCACCCTGCTGCTGCTGATTTGATCCTTATCCTCCAGGATGCACAGCAAAGCCAGAGGTGGATGAAACCAGAAAAAGCAATGAAAGTTAACAGTGGCTTTTCTTAAGCTAATTGGAAACTATCTTTGGGCTACAATAAAGCTTCAGCAACAGTTTAAAAGTAGTTCTTGCTTTATCTAAGGCAGTTTGCCTGCTCTCCTTTCTTTGAGCACATGACAAGATGGCCTGACATGAAAAGACATCTCCTAGCAAAAAGCCATGCAAATTTTATTGCCATGAAGATCTATTTGTCAAGAGTTTGCAAAACGTTGTGCTCAGTTAGGCAGTGCTGTCTGGAAGTTCAAGCACAGCTTTGACACACTTTGACTCACCAGTTCCAAAGTTTCAGAGGTTGATCTACCACCCCCTGCACCCCCCACCTTGATTTTGGTGAGAGCTAGCAAAGCCCAGTGAGTATAACAAAGACACATAGCAAACAGGCACAGGCATCTCCATAGCTATTGGATGACGGTGGCTCACACATCACAGACAATATCCATCAAACTAAGTGTTGCCTGAAACTTTGTCTCCATGAAGGAGAGAGAAAAGAAGAGTGAGAAGAGAGGAATAAAATTTAGAAAGGCTCAAAAGAGGGAAGGGAAAAGGTAGAGGAAATTGGGGTGCACCTTGGTGTGGGTAACTTTTAGCTGAAGGAAAGATGTGGGGAAAGGCTTAGAGACAGGGGAAGAACTGGAGCCAGAGACAGCCTGTGTATACATATGTGGGAGAAATTCTAGGTAGAAAAAAAGGATTGCGAGAAAGCTTTGGGATGTGCAGCAAGCTTGGCCATTAGCCTCAGGAACACGCACAGTCCTGCAAGTTTGATCTGCTTGAAGCTGTCTACTGCCACTACCCTTTGTCAATGGCAGAGCTTTTCCTTACCCCTGAGTCGAATTTGGATGTGAAGGTATGGACAACACAGAAAACCCAAAGCCAGTGCTCTTCCAGATAACATCTCCTAGCCTTCCCTGTGCAGAATATAGAAGGTTTCAAGCACATCCGAGAAGGATGGGCATAGCCACTCCCCGTGACTAAAACTGAAGGGGTTCAAGACGTTGCCGTGGTTGTTATATCTGCAAAAAAAAAAAAGAAAAAAAAAAAAAGTGTACATACCTGAAGTCCATCCTGACCTATTCACAGATCTGGAAAAATGACTCATTGAGTGTCTTCCTGGCACCAGTTACAGTGTCTATTATAAATCTATCTGAACAGAATGGCTGCTCTTGAAGCAGTTATTCTAATATAAGCTTTCAAGTAATTCCTTGCTACCAACAAAATAATGGTGAAGAAAAATCTTTCTTTCCTTCTTTGCTATATGCCTGCCATCATACTTCTAGTCAATCGTCTATGAGAATCGAGGTGACCTCCTGCAAGCAGAAACAGCTGGTGAGGAGGGGGAAAGAGACACAAGATTTTCTGATCACTGCATACAATTCCTGAGGGGCTCTGACAACACTATCTGAACACATAGCACTATCTTCCTTGGTACTGGGGATGCCAGTAGGGATTAGTTTTCACATTCATCATAGGGCTAATGCTGTAGAAAATGAGACCTTAGTGCTTTAATTTATTTTGCTCTAGCTTTTGTAAGATGCTTTTGCTACAGTAATGAAGTGGCCATTGTGTCTGCTCACTATCAGCAGGATGGGCTGCCAACGGCTCGGTGGCATGCTGTGTCAGGGAGACAGGGAGGTGTCCCTCCTCAGGCTGAAGGAGGTCATCTGTCATTCTGCCCGGAGGAGGTCACCAAATCCTCTCTGTCCTCCAAGTGGATGCAGACATATAGCACTACTTGCATTGCCTCCCAGGAGAAGGGTCACAGAACTACCCCATTATTCACCTGCAAATGTTGCTGGAAAATCAGTGGTTGTATTATCACACTGCAGCAAGAACAGCATCCCTTGAGTCCCTGTCCCTTTGCACATCCGAAGCCCTTCGTACAGGTATATGAAAGACTTAAGTGTTCACAACTGCCCATTAATCCAGCAGCTATTTACCCACCAGCTCTGACTTCCTCAGTAGATTCAAGTACCTCTGGGCCAAGCATTCCTCTTTGTCACCCCCAAGAATGTATTTCTGGGCACAAAAGGCAATAAGCAAAGCCAAACCACAACTCCGCTATCTCGTTTTGTGTCCACAACTCTTTGTTAAAAATGGGGGTAGAAGTTTCCCATAACAAATACTTCTTATTTTAAAACAAGAATTTCTAGGTAAGTCCACTCTCCCTAGCTTTTAGGTACCTTCTCCTCTTAAAAAAAAAAAATCTGATTTTTCATCCCTTCTGCTTTTTCTCCTTGTGTCATTCATCTATTTTTCTACTCTGATGGAGCTGAGGGAAGAAAAAAGAGGCTATAAAATTGAGAGGGAAAAGAAAGCACTCTCCCTGGTAGTTTGATTGATTTGACTTACCCAATATATTTACTGATTTTTTTCTTAATTAAGACCCCAGTGAGTTGTATTACTTCTGGTTTTTTAATCTATTTCTTACAGCATCCTCCCTTGCTACTTTTTCTGCTTTAGCTCAAACCACTGACGTACACTGAGGTTCAGCTTTGCCGTGGCTCATCAGCCTGGGGTGAGCAGTACTGAGGCCAGCAGGCTACCTTGTATTCAGCATCATGCCCAGGATCTACCCTGGCCCCAAAAGCCATGTCAGGTGGTGGTGGCTGTCAGTCATGAGTAACCACAGATGGAGTTCAACCCCTGACCTGTAAGTTGCTGGTCAATCCGTTAAACTGTGCTTTCCTCCTACAATAAAATTTTTAATATCTCAGCTTTCGAGTCAAGATGACCACATTAGCTCTAACATATAAGTAGCAAGATGAGTGAAGAGCTATATGTACCCTTTCCATGCTCTTGGGCAAGAGTACGTGGGGACACAGTGGAGCATAGTGGATGGATGCTCTGTGTTACCCAGACTTAATCCCCTTTACATAGGAACAAACAAGCAAACAGCACATGGAAAGAAGGACAGATTCTTTCTGATGGTATCTTGCATTTTCATGTGGTGAGTCAGAGATAAAAGCATCTGGAAGGGAGCACACAAATCTTCATTCTGTGGAGCTGTTTCCAGAAGCCTTGCTTTTACTCTGGTATTTCCACATGAGCACATGGTACTGTTATGTCCTGCTTAGTTTGTTAACTGGAAGTGAGGTGAGAAAGGTAAACCAGGCATGTGCATGGACCCTCTGATGGCTGCGATATTACCACCTCACCTTGGGAGGGCAGCTTCCTTGATGAAAATCTGCCTTGAGTCAAAAGACCCCTTGCTATTTGCCTTTAGCCAAGAGCATCAGCTGGACAGTGAGAGAGAAAAAACTAACACCTATAACAGAGAGGGCATCCTACCCAAGCACACACACATTGCCAGCTCAAGGCCATAGGAGCTCTGTGGGAAGAGAGGAAACCTGCCTTGCATCCTCCCAAGAGCAACTCGGACACTCTTTCAACCCATGATGCAGGTGGCAACAGGATAGCTATGGTGACAGTCACACACTCCAGCCCCCAGGTGACAGTGCCACAGCCAGCTGCCTTCAGGTGCTGACCAATTTGCCATCCCATAAGAATGCAAACCACCATTTCAGGAGCCCTAGCACAATCGAGTTGCCCCAACCATATGGGAGAAATTACTTTTTCATGCCAAGAGCAATTCAAAAGACGTGCATCTTTCAGTAGACGGCAAAGAAAACTTTCATCTGACTTTTGTTATATTTTAGTAATAGACTTCAAAGAATGCAAGGCACTTCCCTCCATGCTAACGTATTTCCTTTACATTTAAGTAGAACTAAAGACTGCTGACACTAAGGATACGTAGGAAGCAAAACACGTCCTCCCTTCCACAAAAAAAAAACCCTCCTACTCATTTTGTGGCCCAAAAACTCTTCTCTGAAAGTCTCAATTCAACTTTCCTTCATCCTCAAATTCCAGGGTACACTTATAATTAGCGTAGTATTAGAGTAGAATGACTGAAAAAAAAGAGAGCAAAAAGCCATCTGTACATGTACATACACAAGAAAGTGCCTATAGCCATAGAATTCTCTGTAAAAGATACCGTTTTTCAGATTACCCAGAAAACTGGTCAAATGCCTGGAAAATATTCTTTCCAAGTTTTCATCCCAGCCTCTGAAACTGCACAAACAAATCTTGTCCCACTGGAGTTAATGGAGTTCGTGTTTGGCTTGGACTCGGTCTGCCACATGCATATGAACTCGTACGTGCAGATACTTGTCTGAGTCTGCGAGCCAGGTAGATAGCTGTGTAAATTTCTTATTTGTGTGCAGTCCTGTCCAGCTGGCCCATGGTGCTGGCAGAGGCTCTATAAGCAGACTGAATTGCTGTATATGCTCTTGCTTTTCCTGCCCCATTTAGCCAAAAGTTTGCTCTTGCAGGCATGTTGGACTGTAATGCTGTCATGGGATTGAGCGGGCAGTCACATCATCTGAATTCATCACAGGAAGGAGATGGTAGCCAAGTATTTGCCCCTGAGGGCTCAGCTCTACTCTGAATGGTGCTTAGAGTGGCTTTCAAGGACAAGAACACAGTGCGATTGCACAGGGCCTCAGGGCTTCACAGAATCACAGAATGGTAGGTGTTGGAAGGGACCTCTAGAAGTCATCCGTCCAACCCCCTGCTAAAGCAGGTTCCCGTCCATCAGGTCATACATGAACGTGTCCAGGTGGGTTTGTAACAGGCCAAACCAGACAAAATGAGGGCCAAGACAGGACCAGTCCATGACTTGGTCCATACGCAGAGTCACCCATGGCACTGCTTGCTTTTGTAAGTCCCGCCATTAATTACCTCAAGGTCAAACAGCCTGCAATATCAGACAGTGCTTTTGGGAAGAACTTGCTCCATAAATGGGTCCTGGGCTTTGTTAACCCCCTAAAACACAGCCAAACACTTACCTAAGGAGGCTTGCTGTGAGACTCAGGGTATCTCCAGGGGCACTGACATGCCAGAGGTGCTTCAGGAGTGCTGCTATCCTAACTGCATGTAAACAAGCATGAACACAGGAGTGAAGGAGTTTTGAAGTGAAGAAAGAGTGAATAAAAATATATGTGTGCTAGGAAAGCCCTTTTGAAGAAAATAGTGAGGGCCAAGCTGCCAGTGGAGTGAGAGGGGAGATGAACAGCAGGGAAAGATTATCACATACTAAGCAGGAGAGGGTAAAAAGGAAGCAAAACCTTTAAAACTATGAGACTCAAAGTAGGCATTTTCTTTACTTCCATTTTAAGTGGCTAGATTTTACACATTGTCTCTTTCTGGCTTCTCGTAAACTCCCGTGACACCGACTGATGGAGACACGGAGGATTAACTTGCAGACAATCCATTGCAAACTTCAGCCAGTCTGAATGTTTAAGCAGATAACTCTGTTTTTATGTAGGGCAACTGGTGGGGAAAAATGTGTCACCATTTTCTTTCCTGCTTCCTTTGAGTGGTAAGATGAGAAGCAAGAACACTTCAGACCCTGAGAGCTCAGCTTCCCTTCCCCCTGCATCGGGGATGCCTGGGTCACCTCCACAAATGCCAAAAGCTCATGCTAGGCAGCAGCAGAAAACCAGAGGCATCTCCCAGAAACACAAAAGCTGGTCTTTACCTGCCTCAGGCAAAGAGGGAAAAGAAATAAAGCAATTTGATCCACTCTGCTGTCCAAGACAGGCAGCTGAGTGCTTTACCTGATAGCCAGTTCCTTGGATTTCTATGATCTACTCCACAGTGAGAAAATATGTTTTCCCTATTTGCTTTACTTGGCTTTGCCACACTGAGCACTACTACCTGGCAACAAGTAAATCTCCCCAGATCTTATCCGAAATGCAAGATAAGTTCTGGGACACAGTCTGGAGCGTGTTTAGGGAGAGGAGCAAAGAGAAATGGTTTTAAATTATGTGAAATGTCATTCAGCAACCTAGGAAGCTTTTTCCTGTGTCACCAGGAGAAAACTCACTTGCTCCTTTCAGTCTCCTGGAAAAAGCAGCAGGTAAGCTTAACACAGATTTTGGTTCCTCTCTGGCTGGAGCCCGGCTGTGCCACCAACACATGGCAGACAGCAAGGCCTGGTGCTCTGCTCACATAGGAGGCTGGCAAGGTGGTGAGAAACCTTTCCTGGTCAGATCAGAGCCCTGCAGCATGGCTCCCGGCACTGAGGTGGGTGAGGGCAGCTCTGGTGCTGCCCTCAGAGAAGAGCAGGGGATGCAGAAACCCTTGGGCTGCTCCAGCCTGGTGGTTCCTAACATCTTCTGTGTTACAGCAAACAAAGCAGTCAAAAGAGCCCCCTGAGACTCATTTTGTCAGGAAGAAGAAAGGGTGGTTGTGGTCTCCCAGACCCTACCTTGTGACTGGAGTCATTGCCGCTATCTCTACTTGTGTTCCCAGCACAAGCGAGTGAGGTGAGAAGGAGTAGAGGCCTATTTGAACATGCCTCTAGCTGATGTGACAGTCCAGACTGGATAGCCAGCAAGAACTGCAATGAAAGGGGATCAAAACTCAACTTTGAGCCATCTCCACAGCCTTTCTTGCATTTGAAGCAAGAGAACAGTGCAACTTCAGCCTCTATGTGTTCAGCCTACTGTCCTTTTGGCTCATGGTATAGCAACTCCACTGACTCAGTAATGTTTGCCATGTATTTTTTTTAAAGCAGGAGTGTAATTTGATTACCTTTAAGGAGATCAAAACCAGGAAGCATTTAAGTAGGATTTCCTGCCCTGTGTGAAATACGAATTATTTTCATCACAGAAAGCTAACTGAGTTTAAACACTAGTAAATGAAACTGGTTATGCAATGAAGTTGTAGGAGATCAAAGCTGATTTTGGTTTTTAATTAAGATAACAAGGTACCTAGATTAAGGAAGCTGGTGGTAACCCACCACGTAACTACTTAAAGAAACACAAACACTTCCCCATTAACTTGGTGCATGCACAGAAGAAAATGAGGCAGCATAAAAATTGCCTCTGCTTACAGACTGGAATTGAAACTGGGCACCATCCTGCTTGAATTTATCTACATCAGACACTATTTCTTCAAGATGGGAGAGGATCTCATGAATCCTACTGGGTATTATCCCCTCTCCCACACGTGTCTTCTGCTCACTTCTGCTGCACATCCTTTTAAATATGTGTCTGTGTGTGTATTGCTAGCTTGTCTGTCTGCACAACACCCCCACTGTTCCTCCTCCACTCATGGGGCTATCTAAAATTCGCAAGCTTGTAGGTCATTCCAATCAGGAAGAAAAGTCAATGTAGGGCTTAGGTAGTTTTTTTGGAAGCAGCTCTGTTTATTTACAAAGGAAAGACAAAATCCTGTGTGAAGTAGTGGGAGCCAAGCCACAGGAGAGGGCTTCTCTGTTCCGAACTTCCCCCACTGTTTTTTGGCCAAGCCTCCCCTGCAAAAGCCCCCTGTCTCTGGGCTTCTCCCAGGACCACACACCGTGCTTCCTCAGGCATCTGCCTTTGTCTGGTTCTGCGCCCTCTCCACTTCTCCTCTCTGAGCTGCCTGGCCTCACACCCACACTCACCTCTTCCCAAAACAGTTCTGCACCAAAGATCCCCTTCCCAGAGTCTGCGTGCTCCTGAGGAAAACAAATGAGCCTGTGATTTGGGCAGAGACCTCTGTGCAGGGTGGAGGTTTCGAGCCAGTCATTATTTTGCTGCCTGCTTTCTAAAGCTGATTGCAGGGGCTTTTTAAAGGAAAAAATCTGAGAATGGGGGTTAATCTGGGGTCCACCTCATTAGTAAAGCCATTCAGCCTTTCAGGAAAGCCCTACAGAGAAGGCTGGGGCTGAAGCCAGTAGGTTTCTGTAGAGGTTCAGAATATTCATAGGACCATGTCAGGAGTGAGTATTGGTGCATGGTTGTTGGAGATGAAAGGGAATTTAGCCTGGCTAGCACTACAGGACTGTTAGAGGGTTTTATCTCTTCTGCAAGGCTGTGTGCACCATCCATATATTTCAGTAGTGGGCATATAGCTCTTAAGAAACTTGAAGTGACAGTTCATTGTTTGCAGGAATGTTATTATTTTCCATAAAATTTGATAGGATTTTCCAGGACCTGTGATGCTTCAGTGCAATGCATTCTTGGCTATCAACAGCCATCTCAGGTCCCAGGAGAATGCTCTGCAGAAACTATAAAAAGGTTTTAAACACTCATTTTGATTTACTGCAATGTCAAGCTCCTTCCATGGTGTGATTGGGGTGGGGATTCAGAACATATTTCTGGGCTTCATTCAATTTCCACACTTCTTTTCCCAACTGATTTTGAAATCATGTTCACTCAGCTTTAAGCCCATACTCATACCACCACATGATAGAGATTCATGAAGAAGGCACTGTTGTCAGAAAACAAATGCTACAGAGCTTGGATGTGTATGTCTTCCCCTTGATTAATTTAGTGACCTTATTTGTTGAAAAAGAGGGTTTGCCCCTCTTAAACTATCTTTCAGCTATCTAATGGAGAGGCAGTGCTGTTACATCCCTAGAGCTTGGTCAGTAACCACACTCCAACAATGATACATGAAAGCACTCCTGTGTGTTTGCCTCACCCATTCTGGTGCAAGAACTGAACCCTTATTAGCACAAGACATACCTGCAAGGGACACGAGACTGTCTGCTCCTGCCCTGTACTAGGAAGAGTTGCTATTTCCCATCTTTTAAATTCCACTCAGTCTTTCTGAGTGAACATGGTGCTTATTTCACAGTTCAATTTGTAGTCTGCTTATGTTTGTGGGAGCCTTGCAGTGAGCTTGGGATGGGGTGCTTACAGACCCAGCAGCAGCAACTGGTGGCTGAAGTCTTTTGTTTAATCCCAGACAGTTGGCAGGGGCTTGTCAACCTTGCCTGTGCCTCACTGGTGATCTGTAAACACCGTTCATCTTGAGAGAACAGATCAATCTATAAACTTTCTGTGACTGCAGCCTTTGCACTAAGATCCTAAGAGCCAGCTGCAGTGCTGGTGTAGGCTGTAGGAATATTTATCATCTCAGATTAAGTATGGAGACTTCCTGTAATACCATTCTCAACCCTGGGTATCCCAGGATGCTAACCTTTTCCTCATATACCAAAGGGAGTCTTTGGGAAGCTGATTTGTGCCATAGCTTAGAAACAGTCTGCAGAACAAACAGCTTGATGCTTTTTCACTGAGGACAACATTTCCCCGTCTCCCTTTCTTGAGCCTCAACCTCCCAGTTAACCCATTTCCAGCACCATACCAATAAACAGAACTACTCCAGTCCCCGCAATGGGTCATAGGATATAATGATTTGCAACCAGAAAGGGTTGTGTCCCTTATCTGAGAACCAGGAGTGGCTGACTTTGAACCTCTGGCCCAAGGGTCTATATCTCACTATCATTACTTTGAGTCTTCTAGGCATTATTTCTTCTGTCCCTTACCAATGAAGTTTTGCACTAATGAAGTTTTGCATTTTATTGCTACAAAGCATTCACTCTGAAAAAAAACAAACCAAACCAACAACAACAAAACCTGATCCAGGCTGAAAACATCACAGCGAAGCAAGAGAGATATTTTTTAAACATCCCCAAAGCAACACCTTTGTGCTAGCGAATAACAGGACTTCCAGCAATCTGGGTGTCTTTGCACAGAGCCACGTGAATAAGCAAACCACAGATCAATACAGGCCACAGTGTGTGTTACTCATTAGCATGCTGGGAGCTGTGAGTCCAGAGATGATATCAAACACCAGCTCCCACTTTCCCCTGAACAGAGCCTACTGATAGGGCAGCCTGTGCTGCCAACAGTGAGTCATTCATCATTCTGTCCTCCTTTCACAACAGCATGATTCAGTGTTTGTAAAGGAAAGTCTTGACTGCAAACATTACACTCATTCAGCTGTCTTTACCCTCATTGCAACATACAACAAGGATTGTGCTCCCCATAATATTTGCCAGGACGGTAAATCAGTGGAGGCAGAGCATCCCCCGGTGATGTGGAGATCTGTGAAAATGAAAAGCAATCTGGAAGGGGCCTGTGCTATGAAACTACTGCTCTTGGCATGTCTGACACTCATTCCTCTCCACACTGCTTCCAAGTCAGCCCCAGTGGAGAAGCCCAGCTGAGGGCCATGACAAGTCTGGGATGAAACTAAAGCAAAAGGTTCATGCCACAAGGTAAATTTTCTAATTTCCAGGCCTACAAATTCAGCCTGAGGAGAGGGAAGAAATTAAGCAGTACTATGCCCTTCCTATCTCTTCAGTTTCCCACAGCTGAAATGCTGTGACTGCAGACTGACAGTTTTGCTGATAAGGCAGAAAACAAAGTGAATTCACCTTGCTTTTCCCTAACAGTATTAGTTTTTTCTTGCGAGCAAGACTGAAAGCTAGTTTTTGTCAGCCAATGCAAAGCACGCAGAGTCTCTTAAAGTACAGATATGCTGATCAAAGAGGTGCCTCTATAAAAGAGGAAGGTCAGCTCCACAGGTTCAGCACAATTGGTGTGATTTGGCTGTGCTTAAACTGACATGAGCTGTAGGAAGCCAAAAAGGTGCAGGGAGATGCAGTCCATCTCCCCTGTGTGGGGTTTGTTAGGCTAAAGGAAGATTTAGCCCCTAACCAGTTTTCTGATCCTCCTGAAGACTATCAGCTACTCTGCTTGCTGTTACTGTAATTCTCCGGTTGACTTTGCCTGCAGTCACCAGTTTCAGGCAGCAAAGCAATTTGGGCAAGTGTGGCATCATCCCATCCAGACTATGCACAAATCCTAGGTTTGATTGGAAAGGTAATTTCAAAGGCAGAGTGAAATGTTTTCTAGTAAGTAAGTAATTAGTAAAAATACTTTCTATTTTCCTTTTTCTCAAGTAAGAGTAGTGAATAGCCCTCTGACTTAGAGATATCTGCAAAGCACGTATAAATCAGCAGAGTCCTACCGACATCTGTGGTGCTTTTTTAAGTCTACACAAGCTGCAGATAAAGCCTTAAATGTTTCCACAAAGCAAAGTTATCGGGCTCCTTGTGGGCTTGTATGAGTTAATAGAAAGAGCTTTCTAGCAAAGTCATCCATCACTTGGCTATCTGCTATCACCAATGTGCAGGTAAATCACTAGCGTTCTGCTACCAGATGTTTAAAAGGCAGTTGACCTTCTTGTATATTCCACACATGAAAAGAGCTCAGTAAATTATTTGACTTTTAAACAATAATATTCAACAATTTACTGCAGAGCCCACTAATTAGATGAGGTGTTAACCTGGACATCTTGACCAAATTCATGCTGGGTTAAATATACGTTGCCCGATTGTGTCCCTCTGTTTCAATTGTGGCACTATTTGATGTTATTTTTTGTTTCCTCCCTAAAGTTTGTGCTGGAATCCTGCTGTTTCGGTGTTGTACAGCAAAAGTGTAAGTGTTACAACTGTAGATGAAAGATCTCTGTGTGTAGGGTTTTACAAGTACTCATAAATGCATCTTTATGAGCGTAGGAAGGAGCTGTAATGCATGGATATGATTGTTTTTATTGCCTTTATTAATGTTATTATTGTTCCTGCTGTTTCAGGTACTACTTTCTGGGTTTTTCTTGACAAGTCTTGAAACACAGATTTGAATTAGCATTAAAAATAGAGCCTTCATTTACCCAGAGTAACATAGTGTTCAAATTTTAGGTTACATTTCAGATCCATTTTAAGGCAAAACCATCAATGGCAAATCCATACTGAGATTACAGCATGGATTTCCCAAATCTTGTGGGCAGGAATTGCTGCCAGAGCTGTGAATAAGGCTTACTTCAAGCCAGGATTAGATCAGAAACAAATCAAAACAACACAGGAAAAAAAAAAAAAAAAAGGAGAAAGAAAGCTGGGATAATAACTACTGTGCTAGAAAATCTTATTAACTTTTATATATGTTTTTCTCTGAGTACCTCCCTCCTTTCTGTGTGTACCAAATAGTTCATATTCTTGGCTCACAATAAGAAACATCAAAAGGCAGAAGCAAAATGAGAAGCAAAGTTCCCTTTGCTAAGGGCACATGCTGTGGCTGCAAGGCTGGGCTGTGGGTGAGATGTAGAAGGAAAGGAAATTCCAGGTCTGGTGAATTATCAAGTAATCAAACTGCTTTGCCAAGGAGAAGTGCCTGTGATCTGTCAATCATATTGCTCAGCTGATTTAAGGGACTAAGACCATGGAAGACTTTTCACTCAGCTTAAGGTACATTCTGCAAGCTTCAATGCAAAGACAGTCCATTTGAAAACATAAAAAGAGCTAAAATTTTTAAATCAAAATCTGTGGTCTATGGTAAATTTGCAAGAAGGAATAATAAGGAGGTCAGGGCAAAATTCTGCCTTGCCGAGAGAAATAGGGACCTCTTGGGAATACCCTGCTCATATTCAACCAATGCAACCTGAGCAAGGTCAATTTTAAACTCAGAGCATCTATCCAATACATTAAGTTCACATTGCTTAGCTAATTACACACAGCTACCTACCCACACACTACCACACAGTGCAGAGAGTTAGCAAAAAATGTCATGTGTGTTACTTGGCTACATTTCTCCATTAACTAGACCATGTTTCTAGACTTAGTCTGACCCACAGAGGGAGTTGCTGTGGAGTTACTGACTGTTGAAGTCTCTTTAGTTCTTGCCCCCTTGCTAAGCCTGTGACCTACTGCCATCCTGGTAGGTGAGAGGCCAGCAGGACAGTTTGCCCCAGCCATTTAATCTGAAAGGACACACAGGACTCCGGCTCCTCACAATACATTTAATATGCCACAGGATTAATTTTTGTCTTGGGCTTTTCTGTAAATCGGTGTTAATTCAAAGGCAGGAGAGCTGAACTCTAGATACCTGTCTACCTCAAAGGGGATGCAAGTCAGCATTTCTTCCACATGAGCTACCAGCCGGCTATCAGCTTGAAGCATCCTTCAGGGTGTACAGGATTAAACCAGAACATTTGTTGTCACAGAACCCATGATTTGTTTGGCATGCACAGCACCTAGTTCCAGAAAGCCATGCTTCCATAGCCCTAACAATAATTCAGACCACTGCAGAGTGGTATTAGGGATGCAATTAACACCAACCATATAACCCATCTGACTCATCAATCACCATGCTTTCTCCTTTCTCAAACTCTGTTTATTTTCCAAACTCTAATAAAAAGCCGTCTCTTTCAAAGTGAGGATGCCACATACCTCGTAGGAAAAGGATTACTTTCTTCTCCTTGCACACTACAAGAAAGTGTACATGAGCCTGTAGCTGTGAAGACAAATTTTTGGATGCTGCTCATCCCTGACATGATTCTCCTGGCCACAACATTGAATGCATTCTTTGCTACAGTGGAAAGAGAGTTTGTGTGCAGCTGCCAGAGCTGCTGTATCTTCAGTCTTACTATAATCTATAAAGTGAGCTATTTGCCACTTATTTACATAACCTCCCTTCCCTCTCTCTTCCTACAGCATCCCTTCAGCTCCTCTGTCATTTGGCCACAGGGACACCAGTTTTCTAATCTAGTTTCATGGTCTGATAGACGTGGACAGGGATCAGTTTGCTTCCAAGATATTTGTATAAGAGGGAAGAGAGCTTTGATCCATATTGGCAGTTTGAGCTAATAGGATTGCTCTTCTTATGCCTCAACCAGATTGTCACAGTATCCTCATGTGATAGTCTGCAGTAAATCCCATTCCCAGAAATTTAAGCCTGTGGCTTCCAGATCCAAAGTCATTAACTTTGTGACAATTAATAGGTTGACAATACAGTCTCCCTCCATGCAAAATTCAGAACAAAAGCAGACTGGCAAGATATAACCTCTCTCCAAGACTGGTGGACCCTTTATGTAAATGCTCTGCATTGCTTGAGCTATGAGGCAATGGAACATTTGAAAGACCTGCTGCAAAGAAAACAAATGTGGGACATTTTATATAAATGCCAGCAAAGTGGACTTAGTGATATCCCTTAATCCACAAGACATGAGATGAGGGGGTACTGAGAGAGGAAAGGAGCAGGGGATGGGGAAAGAAAATTTTAAATCACCCCTTTAGGAGAACCTTCAAATGCAGAAGTTTCCTTCTTGCTTGAAGGCCAGCTCTTCCATTCCCTTCAGGTGGCCTGAGGGAGGCCACCCCTGCCAGCTCCATGTTCTTCCTGCACACAGAACTCTTTCTCCTCTAACACATACCTCTTTCAATCTATACTCTGCTAACAATGAGTGTGGCTGCACACCGAATTGCAAAGTCCTTTGGAGACCATGTGAAGGAAAGGACTCAGAACATCTCATTGTTCAACAGTGGGGTTCAAAGACACTAAACCTCTCAAAACAAAGACTATCAGATGGGACATAATGGAAGCAGGCTGGGATGTTAATTTTATTTTCTAATCGAGACATAAAAAGGCACCCATCCTGAGCCCTGGACATCTTTGACTAGCGAGTTGCAGGTGGACATCTTACCCTTTGAGGACAAGGTGGCACCTAAAATCCAAATGAGACCTTTGGCTACATCACATCCCTGGGCTGGCTCCTGTCAGTCTTCTATCCTACTTCTTCCACTGTTTTCCAAGATCAGCCTTCCTGAGCCACACAAAAGAAAATGTATTTTCTTTTCAGCCTGTTCCTCTAAACAGTCAATTACCCTGTCAAATACCAAACACCTCTTCTTTACGGGAAATTCCTCTGGCAGGCCCCACCTCTTCCTCCTGCCAACTGCTCTTTGCTTTGTCCTTTTAAAGTGGGGCTAGAGGCAAGAGTTTCTGCCCTTACTTGTTAGCAAAGGCAATTATGACCACCTTCTGTGAGTAATTACCCATTTCTATCTAGCTTCTACAAAAACCTACATTTCATACAATTACAGGCTCCCTGGCAGCTCTACTGCTGGTGGGATGCACAGCACTCAACACAAGCTATGTTTCAGACAGTTAAGTAGGGTGGATGCTACTTTTTGTTATCTCAGCCCAGTGGTGGGATCCACAGTGTACTGTGACAGCTCAATGTCTAGTGACAGCTCAAGGGCTAGAAGAGCTAGCTGCCTTCTTCCTCCTCTCCCTTCCTCACACTCTCAGGAAACAGTCACACCAGGTCCCTGAGCAAGTGGTATGGCTATGCCAGTGCACACCTACACTTGGACCAAAACAGTCCTGTTGCAAAGCAAGGTATAGTAAGCTGTAAGGCCACTCGTGTACATTGTGCTGTCATGTACATGGACTAACTAGACTTTCTCTGTGCCCCACTGTGTTACATGACAGTGGCATGTCCAAAATTCAACTCAGTTCTCCATTCTTAGGCAATAAATAGCCTGCTTTAAGAAATGTAAAATATTCACAAGCGGATTTTGCAGTGAGAGCAACAATTGAAACATCCTTTCTTTAAGTTTGCTCGTTCAACCTCTTCTGCAATTTCTGAGAAACAGCAGAGCCCAAGCAAGCTGTGGCTTCCTTCAGTCTTACCTACCTTCCAAGACCTCTGAGCTGGTCATGCACCTAACTCAGTTATGCACATATCCCAGTGAGATTAGAGATCCTGAAGCACTTCTGAAAATGCTTAACCAGAGAGCAAAGGGCTGAATTTGGTGACTGAGTTGGGTACAATGTATGTTTCTTGTTCTTAGTATAACACTGTGTGATGCCTCCTATAAAATGCCAATCGTGTTTTATTAAAGGTATCAGACCTGATACTGATCTCAGCCTGCCACAAACTATTATTTGCATCTGCCTGTAGTGAACATGAAATGCTCCTTATAAAGCAAATGCCTCCCTGCCTACTTTGCGTGCAGGCAATAGCCCGCAGACTCAGCTGAATTTATGCTTGATTTCTACTGAGATGAGTTTAAAGTGAGATGGATACTGAGCCAGAGTCTCTGGTAAAATGCAGGGATAATTTCACTGAAATCAATGCATTACATAGATGGGAGGCAAATTAAAAGTCGGAATTAAAGTCAGAATGGCACTCAAACAGGCAGAAGCAACAACAGCTCAGATTAGTAGTGAGTTGGTGTCTCTTTCCTTCAACACAACAGCCATCTACATCAGGTGTTTGTGATTAAATACAACCTTTTGTTAACAAGAGTTGTGTACATGTTAGGGAACAAACCAACTTCTCTGTGGAGGGGATGTTTTCCTGTGGGCTGTGTTATCCACAAAACAAAGCAAGTCACCCTGTGAGCAGCAGAACTGACATAATCCAGTTTCCTACAGGTTAATGCTTGATGGCCATACTTTTTCACTGAAGTAATGCCTTTGTCGAGCTCCCTTTGATCTTTCCCACCTCCAGAATGCTTCCATTCCACCTCTACATTCACATACCTGAGCCCAAGCTCCTCTGCAGCATCTTGCCTGTACTCTAACTGCTGAGAAGCCATGGGGCAACAAGGGCTCTGGTCAATCCCACACCACATGTTGACTGGGTAGGCCCTGACCACATCCAGTCAGCAGGCAAACAGATAACGTCGAAATCATGCTGCAGCTTTTTGTTCACCAGAGCCACTGATTTTAAGTATGCCAGAGGATACTCTGTACCATCTGAAAAACCACCAGTTTCCACAAAAGTTGTAGGAATGTCATGCTTTTTTGATCTCTACTCCTATGTCAAATTTGGTAACTTTAGTCAATGGGCTTGAAGCTTCTTGGGGGAAGGGGGGAAGTTTGAGAGAAATGCATGTAGAGAAATGCAGTGACATAAGCCTTGTTTTGTTAGGGAAGCAGAAAAAATGTAAAAGCTGCATATGTAGCTGATATTACCCGAAGTATGAGGGACATACATTGTCAGAGGGGACGACTCTGTAGGATTACTTACGTGTGTGATGAAAATCTCTATTAGATTAAAAAAAAAACACTCAAAGGATCATAAGGTGGCCCACGTTGCCTTTTTAGCTCTGGACAGCCAAACTCTCCAGGATTTGACCAGATACATAATACAAATGTATAAACTGAGAATTCCGTGTTGCCTCTCATTCCCAGAGGATTCCTGAATACTTTAACGAAAGGTGACCCCCCAGATCACCCCGGCAGTCACTCAGTGCCCTGCTTGGAAGGCAATTCCTGCCTGTCTCCTCCAGGCTCATGCTTTTCTCTCTGAGCTTTTGTTACCGACTGTCGCATTTGTTGTGCTGCTGTACTTGAAAAAGTATCTAGCTGCAAGAGCCTCCTGCAGCCCTGAATTCCAAGGGTTACAATGACAGTGCTGCCTGAAGCAGTATTTCCTTTTCCACCTTTTCCATTTGCCAGCTGTTAACTTCATCAAGATTCTATATTGTGAGAGTCTTTAAAAAAAAAAAAAAAAAAAAAAAGGACTGATGGCAACTCTGTTTTTTTCCATAGGCTTTGTGGAAATGCTGTCAGACCAGATTTGACCCTGAAAAATAGTGGCATGATGTGGCAGACAGAGCAGAGAATAATTCAGCTTTGAAAACCGCTCCCAGTTCAGAAAGAATTCCCAGTCACCTCTGGCTTTTTAATGTCACCCTTCCCGATAAACAGAGGGAGTAGAAATCACCTCCTCTTTTCTGAAATATTAATCATTTGTCTTAAATATCAGTGTCACTGGAAAAGTTGCATCAGGTCCGAGGTTCCAGGGCTGGATTTCACTGCCCTTCTGAGACAATGGCAGATCTATGGGACACCCTGCACCGTACATGCCTGTGGGATGACTCAACTCACAACTGTCTCTCCTACCCAGCCACAGAAGTGATAGCTTTGACCTTTTGCTCATGGAAGAAATGATAGGAAAGAAAGGTCCTCCACATCTTTGGGACAAACCACAGTGTCACTTTACCAGCGGATAGCAAAGCTCTGGAACAATTCGGGATAGGAAGCGAGGAAGGACTGTGCATTGACTGAGATGGCAGGTGTCATTTCAAAAAAGCAGGACAGGATTAAGCAAACTGGAAGAGGGAGAGGATGCAGATATGAAGAGGTCTCTAACTTACACACCCTGGCACACTTTTCATGCGGCACATCTTAAAGCTGGAGAGTACTTCCTATGCCCTCTTCCTGGAGCACTGGCTCCTTGGGAACACCCCAACTACAGAAACCTCCATCTTCCCAAACAGCTCTGCAGTTTCCTTGGGTTCTCATGCCTAGCTGTGGCCCAAAGCTGGCTTTTCTTCATGCAAGGAGAACAGATAGAGCCTATACAGCTGCAAATATCCCATGAGTTGCATTGGGATCCAAGATCTGTTACATTTTCCTGTCATAGATGCTGAAGGGTTTCAGAATGTAGGTAGGTTCTGAAAAGGCTTTTGATCTTCTTGAAGGTGCTGGTATAAATCCAGACTACTTTTTGTGAAAACAGACTTAGTGGAAGGCTGAGCACTTCTGAAAATCTTGCCCCAGAGCAGTAAAAGGATCATATGAACAGAGACATTTAATTAATAACTCTAGAGTCATTTAATTATAGCTAATCCTTTTACTAAGAACACAGACATCATACAACGATTCCTCAAAGCTGTCAGGGTCCCTGAGCTATTACTATTATACTGCCTTCCGAGGTGGGGGATCCACAATTATTAATTCCAGGCCTGTGCCCCGCCAGCTCTCCAGGATTTGATGTGGATCACATGTGAGCACACAATAGTGTTTTTGTCAAATTAACCAGAGGATGCATGCAGTGTTTATGTCTAGGTGCAGCACTGTGGGCTGCTATCAAGGTTTGACTGCCTGTTATCCTGCCTCCCACTCTGCTTCCCAGGTTTCTGGGATGTCTGTAGGCAGCTCCCCAAAGAGAGTATTTTTCTGTTTTGCAGCATCTGCAACCACTCTGGAAAAAAATCAGCATGAGTAAGGTGTGGCAGTAAGATGCCATTTGCACTCTGACAGTACAAAGGTGCGTGCCTCCCTGCTTTGGCATCTCCATTTTCTGGAAGGCTTTTGCTCAACAGTGGCCCCATAAAGGGTGATGCAGATATCTGCAGAAGGAACGAGGAGCACGGTTTCCTGACCACTAGGAACCATACACAGGGAGACAGTGTCCAAGTGGAAGCAGAGGAAACAAGTACTTCTGTCCTTGTGGCTAGCTGTCCTTTCTGCTGAGACAGAGTGGAGGTATAGGGTCTGTGGAGCATCTATATCCTTGTAAGAGCAATCAGGTGCTGGAAGGAGGCCAGGCTCTCAACTCCAAAACATCTTGTCTCACACTTTTTCAGATCTCAAGATCCACTGCTTTCCACAAATCTGGCCAAAGCTGTGTAGATAAGCCAGTGTGTCCTCAGTTCTCAGCTTGTGTCAGTAGTATTGATATCTCCAGCTTCAATGGAGATGACAGGGACTACCATGAGGGAGACAAGAACTGAACACCATACCTCCAGCACCTTCCCTGCAAAGGCAGACAGCAAAATTATCTGTTCTCACAAAAGCAGGTATGTGGAGTAACACACAGACATCCCAAACACCTTTGAGTGAAGTGGGAATAAAATCTGCTTCTGCAGAATAAGGTCTTATTCTCAGTCTGTATATATCGTCAATAAATACATATCTCTCTTCAACCATCTGAGCATTTCATTGTTTATCTGGACAATAGCAAGCTTTTAGCAGCCTTTACTTTAGGCTGTTTCTGACAATGCCTATTGGTGCAATATTTTCTCACAAAAACACACCTATCACCCCCACCAAAGACAGCTGGAGTCATATAAAGACATTTGAGGGGTTGACTGTGGGAAAAAAAAAACCCACAAGGTTTCAGCCTTTCTCTTCTGTTCTTTCTCCCTATTCTTACCCATCCTCTGTTCACACAACAATGGGAAAATGTTCCTATCCTCCTGTGCACAGTCAACTGTTTTATACTCAGTTAGTTTTGATCCTTGGGCTCAGTTGCACCTCATCCAACAAGAGTTTTAGGACAAAGGTGTCCTTTGCCGTCTTCACCTGGCTCCTGAGCATGTAGGAGTCAGTCCTGGTTGCAGTATCAACTGTCTTTCCAATAACATGGGCAGCCCTTAACTCCCAGCCCCGTATCATGAATTTGGACCCAGGCTGCCATACAAGACTGTCAGCTGGCGTAACTGTGACAAGTCAGTGACAGATGCCAGCTGAATATATGGTTCATAGCTGCTCTGAGGATGATTTCTGATTTTCAGTAGCAGCCCTAGCCTGTGGTCTTACCTCTCAGTGACAGTGCTAGGCTGGAACTTAAACAATACAGGAAATGAAAGAGTAGCTCTAAAAATAGCAAGTTCCAGCTAATGCAGTGACACCTGCTAGGCAGGGTTAAGATCAGAGCTGCAGCCATTTCATTCCAAGTTCCCCTGCATTTTGTTTGTTGCCAGTTCCTGTCTGAACACCACCACATGCTGCTGTTCTCCCTTTCCACTGCCCAAGGGGAAAGCACCTGGATGGCAGGTGTCAGGTCCTGCTGATACATGTGAGAGGGGTGCAGGGATGACCTGAGTGGAATGGGCAGCCTGCATAACCCCCACATCGTCACAGGGATCAGGAACCCAAGGGCAGAGCAGGAAGGAAGCTGAGGATGAGTATAGTGAGGCATTAAATAGCACATGCTAGATCTCTGCTTGGCAGGGATTCACCTGCCCCTGTTTCTAAGCCCTCAGTTCCTGGGGAAGGCTGGATATGAGGAGGCTGGAGGAAGTACAGCTGAACCAGTGAGAGCAAAATTTACACCACCTACCACAGCCACCTGTGCCCTACGTGGAAGTCAGTGACCTATAGAGCTCCCAGCAGGTGGGAAAAGCACCTGGTCCACGAAGTTCTCAGAAGTGCATGCAATGATGGTACAAATAACCTCTCTGGGATCTCACATAAAATATTTAGGGTCTACTGTACTGGACGGCCCTAACCAGTCCTCTGCAACTGTTGGCACAGCCCAGCCTTCTTCCCTTTCATATGGGGAGTTCACTTCTGCTCTACTTTCCTTCAGGCAGTGGAAGAGAGGCCGATCGCCATCACCCCACAATTCTCGTCCCCCTTAATGAATAAGGGAAGGCTGAAAAATGCTTAGTGCAAGGAAGCACTCACTTGCAGTGCTTATTCCAGATCTCTGTATGATCATTGCAAAAGCAAGGAAGAGTACTTCCTTCTAGTGGGAATTACTGGGTGAAATACTGCCTTTGGCATTGCACCAGGAGTCATGCCAGACAGCAAAACTGGAACTAAAAGGGTCTCAGGACTCTAAAAGATCCAACTACTGCAAGCACAGGCAAATGGTTTGTTCAGACAGATCTCCAGCTCGTGGTCACAAAATGTTCCGCAGGGCTCTGTAACAAGCTTGAGACCAACAGCAAAGAACAAAAGCTACAGTTTTTGTGTGCCACAGTAAGACAGCAGTAACAATCCAAGGCACCTCAGATGTTCTCAGACCCTGCTGTAAAACTCCCAGATGAGCTCTGGAAATTGGCCAGGCCTCCTATTAAAAAAGGAACAGGAAAAAATCCAACAGACTGTGGTACCTCCCCATTTGACCTAAAGGGGCAATTGCAGAGGTCAGCTTGACCCCAGCATGGACATGTTACACAAGACTGGACAATGTTGTCACTGTCCTGCCACTAAGGCAACCTTCTCCTTAGCCACTCTTGTGACCTGCTTTTGAGGAAAGGAGATCTGGGAGCTAAATTGTCCTGTAAGTTGAGGGAAAAAGTCTTTCATGGCTTTTTCTCTGCCTTCCTTTCCAGCCTTAGGATGAGTAAGTCTCTGAGGGAGGCCTGTTTGTTTGCCAAGGAATTGGGGAGTTCTGCACTTCCCTTTATGCTTACGAGAAGATAACGACCCTTTGGTGGGAAGATCCAAGTCTTGCCAAGAAATATATTCTGGCAGCTCTCCAGAGGCTATGACAGTTAGAGGCAAACAGGCTTCCCTGGAAAATAAAGGGCAGATGGAGATACGTGACCCTGGACTTGAGTTTAGGCTTGGCAAATTCTTCATATCTATGAATCTGTGTCATAAGTAAGGGTGTTTGCTACCAGTTTGAGCCCAGAGGAGAAAATAGCAGCACAGGCACTGAAGCACCCAGGCATGCAATGGCCTATGTCTGAAAGTCATTGCTGCATTTTGCACAAGGGTTCTCAGCTGGAGAGAAATCAGGTAGCATAGGCACTCCCATTCCTGGCAGTGTGGCTCCAAGCCAGCTGCAAAACCCACGCAGAAACTATCTGTTGCTTGGCAGTCACTAAATCCCACATTGGTTTGACTCCCAGTTAGTTCACACATAATGCCCCTGCGTCTGCATGAGCTGCAGGCACAGCTTCCTGACATTGTACGTGGTCCACAGTCATCCTGGCCTAGCAGCTTTCACAGGTGCCTAACCTAGGCAGGCTGGAGCTTCTGCTCTTTGCCATCTGCAAGGCATGCTGCTCAGAGGTCTCTGAAAACAAGATACTACCCAGTTCAGGGTCCATCTCTGGATGCATGTGTTGCTCACATTCACGGATTGCTCTCCCGAAGGGACCATGAGATCATAGTTAAATGGGGAGAGGCATCTGTTTCCCCATCAGCACTCAGGTTTGACATTTTCACTCCTGCCTGTTTCCAAAGTGCAGCTGAGAGCATAGGTAATCACAATGGACAATGCTTCTCTCTTTAACAGACCATGACCTGGGCCACTTCCTGGACAAGCATATGGTTCAGCACACTTTTGCTTCCAGGGATCCCCAGAGATCCCAGAGAGCTCTGGAAATGTCAGTCATTCCCCAAAATTCAGCCTCCAGGCTTCACCACAGGAAGTGAAGTTATTTTGCTCAGCCCTGCAGCTCCTCCTGCATCTTTAGCCAGCAATATCACATGGAGGTACAGGACAGTTCCTGATGGACTTACCCCCTGCCTTTGGCCAAAGAACAAAGGTCAAGCAAATAATACCAGGGTATTGCTGTGAGTGACACATCATTAACAGAATAGGTGTAAGGACTGTATCCTGAGAGACCTGGGTTGCCTCTACTCCCCACCAATGACCTTCCCTCAAAGCCCAATTTGAAAGCTTTACAAGCCCTCAGCAGTCACAGATCAGTTACCTAAACTCTGTTTTCAGAACTTTTCTTGTTATCTTTGGACAGCTGGGTCTGTGAAATCGCCTATTAACAGTTTGCAGAGTGATTTACCTAATCTCAGAAGAGTACATGTTAATCTAATGGCCAGATATAATGGCTTGACAGATCAATAAGGCACATTCCAACTCTGCAGACTTCCAGGGGAGGGGTGGTGGGACTTTTGTAGCAAGTAACCTAAAAGTTATATATCTGTTTGTTCAAGGAGAGAAGCTGAGAGGGAGTGATGTGTTCAGTCAGAAAACATTTTGAAGAGCCTGAAGAAGTTTTGTTCTGCATCCAGACACCATAAAGAGCCCATTGTAAATGCGTCTGCTCTCTAGTTTCAGTAGAACTATATTTCTGTGAAGCTGAGAGGCTTTGCAGGTCCAGTTTGGGAGGGTATATGAAACTGGACACACATGTGCATAAGACCGTTGCAAGCACACAGGGTTGCATGTCACACTGTGGGGAACTTGTTGCATTCAGACCCACCACAGTCCTTGGGACAAATGGGCTTTGCAGCTGTGCAGTTCTGGTAACAGCACATGGTCGTACCTGATGTATTCAGAGCTGATAGATACCTGCACCACTGGTGTGTACTTAAACAGATTAGAGAGACCACAACACATTTCCAGCCACATCTTTTGTCACTCTGTTGTCTATTCCAGCAGTGTGACTGCTCTCAAAGATCCTACCCATCTCTGGAAATAAATTCTGCAAAAGGCCTAGCCCCCAGCTGGTGTAACAGAAGACCATGCAGCGATGCTAATTTACAGCAGCTGAGAATTCGCCTCAGTGTCTCGCAGCCCAAAACAAGACTCTATAAAAAGATGGTTTCTCGAGTTCAGCTGTGGTACAAAAAGCCCTGTTCCTATAAGCCCACGTGGATTTGCTCTGGCCAACCTTAGAAAAACAAGTCTGAGAAACCTTCTGCGTGCACCGAAAGATCTCCTCCCCACAGACACAGACTGCATCTTCGTCATGGTATTTTCTGTTTTCCTCATCCTCCCTCTCTTGTTCTCATCTTATTTTCCCAGTAGGTCCTCACCAGAGGTTTGCTGCAACGTTCAGCAGAAGATGCTGGTGCCACTTTGTGACAGAAAATCCTGACTGCTCCTCTGTCTGTGGAAAGCTTGGTTTAGTCTATCTCTGCCTCAGCACAAATCACTTATTTGCTTTGCTTCTGTAGAGCCTGTACAGCTTCATTCTTTACCCTCCAAGTCACTCAGTATACACTCAGCAGCCGGGATGAAAGAGGCTTCAGGAAATAGCATGCTGAGATGTGAGGCCTCCCAGGCCTCCAATCAACCCCCCTGAAGGGGAAAAGACTAGGGCCAAAGACCAAATTCTAATTATAACAACAGATCTGCAGTCATTCCTTATTATGTCAAGCTCTTCAATGAGGAATTAAACAAGTTATAAAATGGAGGCACTGTCTTATTCTTCCCTCTAGCATTAATAGTGTGATGTTGTAAAAACGTGGCACTATCTAAACAACATGTGAAAGGAACATTAAAGTGATGTGTGAATGACAGAGGAAAACAATATTAGTGTGACAGACATATCCTTTCTTGCTCCACAGGCATGATTTACTACTGAATCACACCAGGTTTAGGCTACAGTAATGTTTCTGATGGCAGTGGGGATAATTCTTAAATTAAGCCAACAAAAACCTAGCAAAATCTCATTGTTGGAATATGATAAACTGCAAAGATCACAATGTGAAGAGCAGGAACCATTGATAATGTTACCAGCAAGCATCATGAGTTGGTCAGTTTTCATTTTGGGATTGAGACTGATAAACTTGCTTGGACACAGAACCTGACAGTGTACCTCAAACATGATTTTCATACTCAGAATCAAAATTTCTGGGAAAAAACAATGACATCACAAGTAACTAATAATAAAATCACAGTTGTCCCTTCCAGGCCGAGAGTTTATGAAACTTGTGAAAACTAGTACAACAGAAGTAAAATGGGACACGTTGTAATTTCATGAGCAGAGATTGAGCCCTGCAGTCTCAATAGCTGTTTCTCCAGAAGCCTTTGCTAGGACTTTCATATCTGCACGTCTTGGTGTGCAGCTCTTTAGGATAACTAGACATGGTGATACATTCCTCACCATAGCCTGGTTCATTCACTTCTCTGTTATGCAGTCATTTTCCATCTGTGCAAAGTGGGTGGCATTTTACACTTACTTCACTTTCTCTTCAGTCAGGTGTAAATGGCTACAAGAGGTTCAAAACAGGGTGGAGCTGAAGTGAAGGATAAGAAAAATAGGCTGTTATTTCTCTCCATAAAATCTGCCTCTTGCCTCTAGCATTGTAGGTAGGATATGACTGAAAATGTCATGAGAATATTCCTACTAGTTCAATATGTTTGTACAGTGCCTAGTGCACTGTACAAACAAATAATACTTGTTATACTGTACCCAAAAGAAGCCCTGAATGTGATTTGTAAAGTGATATTAACGAGATTCAGAAAGGCAAAGAATTCAGGCTGAGACAAAGGTCTCACACATGAGCAAGAAGCAGAGCAGAGGATTACAATGGAAAAAAAAAAAACCCAAACAAACAATCCACACTAACTGCAGTTGCAACAGCAAACTGCAAAGGACTGAGCACTTTGCTTTACATACATCAAACCTTTTTGCAGTTAACCTCTCCTATCAACTGTCAATTGAATGGATTAGTCACCTCTGCTCAAATACTCTTCTCACATTGTCTTCCCTCTCAGGCACTTTTTACCATGCAAAGTATTTCACAGAGCCATGCAACTGACAGCATATGAGTTTGCAGTGGAATGTTCTTTTTTTGGCAGTGCAGAATGCCTGAAAAGGCCTTTAAAGCATTTCTTTTTAGTCTCTTAGGTAGGAGCTGACAATCTGTGACAATGTACGATCTGTTGTAACAACAGAGTATTGAGCATTACTCTAACCTGCGCTCCTGAGCAACTGTGATATCCAGGGGACTACATTCCCACACCATGCCTTCTGCAGCTCCATTCAAATCAGCAGGGACTTTCAGACCAAAAAATGGCTGAGTCAGAATCTGGCTCAATGGGGCTGTACTGTTCTCTGCCATCATCTGCGCTTCCTCTGCCTGGTTAAGGTCACATGCATGGGGGTAATTATTCCTTCTGCTTCCCTTTTTCCCCCGCCAAAAGAAATGCCTAATGGATCTTCATAGGATCAAAGTCTCTGAGATGCTTTTGGCTTGATATAGGGGCAGATTGTCATACTGCACTGCAACTTGGGGGGTGTTTTTAAAATATTTTTTATCCTGACAAGAGATTGCAATGGACAAGAAATTACTTGGGGGCAAAGGGATCTGCTATGACAGCTTAAGCAAACCGAAACCTGTCCTTAGCTGTCCTTCCATCCTTCCCAGGAGACCCACAGGGATTATGGAGTGGATTCAGTATTTTGACAATGAATTGTTCCCTGGAGGCAACTTAGGCAAGTGGCTTCTGTGTGCATATAAGCACCACAAAATATGCAGCGTCAGACCCTCCTGTGTCTGCAGTCATCAACCCTCCTTAACACAAGGGGCACATGCAATGTATCACACCGGAGTCAGGCAGCTTCCTGCCCCCAGTGGGTAACCCACCCAGCTGGCAATACTGCACACTCCTGCAATCTTTACTTTCACGGGAAATAAAAGTGAAAAATATTAAGGTGCCTATCTATACAAAACAATACAGGACCAGAATCTATAAATACAATCCAGGACCAGATTTATCTTTCAAGTTTGCATTGCCTACCATTTAAGGTCAGAAAGGATGACCAGAGAGAGCATTTGGTCTGACACCTTGCATATATATCACAGGCCATTTAATTTTAATCACTTTTCCCTCCACCAAACCCAAAAGCTTGTGTATCCAAAAGGCAGTTCAGTCTTGATCTGAAGCCATCAAAACATGGTGAATGCCTCACATTCATTAATCATCTTCTCTGTTAAAAATGTGAGTCTTCTGTCAGGTGCATAGATTTGGCTTTGATTCACAGCCATTGTTTCTCATTTTCTCGTGCTTTGCCAGGGTAAGTAACCCTTTAGGGTCTGCCATTTTATCCCTGTGAAATCACTTATAAATTTTCAGGCACAATTCCACTCCTTTCTGACAAGCTAACCCACAAGTGTCTCCCTGCAAGGTATTTGCTCCGGCCAGTGAATCGTTTTGTAACTGCGTTTTCCACGCTCCATATTTTTTCAATGTGAATTTTAAAGTATGGACACTAAAAGTATATGTTTTTCTGTTTGGGTTTGTCACATGTTGAGAAGCATGAATTGCACTCCCCTCCTTTGTTCTTATCAGCTGAATCATATATCAGCTTTTTTACTGTTTTACTCCAGAATGATGTCAGACTAATCAGCATGCAGAAACTCAACTCATCTATTCCCCTTTTTGGAATTAATGGCATAAAATTAGTCTTTTCCCAGTTGCCTCGGGGACTTCCAGCATCCAGGAACTGCTCAGCATTAGCACCAGAGGGCTCATAATCCCTGCATCCAAGTCCTTTACAGCCCCAGCCCATAACTCCTCTGGAAATATGGATAAAAATATTTTTTTCCTCTCCTAAAGGTTATTCAACAGTCATTTTGCTTACTAATGGAAAGTATTTTCTGCCCTCATTTAAAGCAATATAAATTGTTTGTTTCCAACTGCAAAGCAAAAACATTTATCCAACGCATACATCTTTCCCTGTCACTGACAATTTCTTCTTCCCCACCTAATCACATATCCTTTCGCCAGACCCTCTCTTCTTTCTCCAAGGGCAAATTGTTTTGGTTTTCATTATTCTTTCTTTCCTGGTATCTTTATCTTCCCTGAGCAGTTTCCTACATTTCATGCCTCTAGGTTACTATTTCTTGTAGTCTCTCTCCCTTTTTTTCCACTTGTTAAACACCGGAGAGAATACTTCTAGGTATTGCTTTTGCCACACTTCTGATCCAGCATTTAAGGTCACTAGCATCTTCTGGGTTTTAAAATGCGTGTATGTTCAGCCACAGGGAGTCAGAAATGATACTTATTCTGCTTAGAGGACTAGAGAGGATATAAACCACATCAGTGACTGATTACTAATATTAAATTATTTTTGTTATTTAGTTACAGTGTTGTTTACTACTTTATAGTCGTTCAATGTTGAGTAATTTTACACTGCAGCTCAGTATTTTCATTTTTGTTGGCTAAATCTCAACTTTCCAAAATAATTCAATCTAGCTCAAAATGCAGGTCTGTCATTTTTAGACCTGCCCCTGCTGGAACAAACTTGCCACCCCTGTTGAAGGGGACAAAACCTGTTCACTTACCAAAATAAGGCTGTTATTGACACACATGTGCGACGTGGTGATGCTCAAACAAAGGATGTTTTCTTCGCAGGTTCACCTCGATCAAGTCATATAGGAACACATCCAGGTGGGTTTTGAAAAGCTCCAGAGAAGGAGACTCCCCACCCTCTCTCTCCCCACCCTGGCAGCCTGTGCCAGGGCTCAATCCCCTGAACAGCAAAGAAGCTTTTCATCATGTTCAAGTGGAACTTTTTGTGTCCCAGCTTTTGTCCATTACCCCTCATCTGGATACTACAGAAAAGATGTCTAGAGGTCTCTTAGAGCCCCTATCATTCTCTGATTCTTAGGGCTGTCAGGGCCACAAGATAGTCCATTGAGGCAGGTCCTGGCAACTAGGGCCTGGCCAGGAGCAGGACAGCCAGCGGCACTGGAGCAGCCTCAGCTCCAGACATTGAGCATCTCCCAGTGCCAGTGGCCAGGCATGCAGGGCTATGGGGAGCTGGAGCCCAGTCCTGCTCTGGAATGGCTGGGACAGGTGCTGACAGTTCCAGGGGCTGACTTGGATTCCTGGGCCATGGGCAGGGTAGGGCTACATAATCACTCTGGAAGACAATATGATTTTTTTTAAATGACAGTTGATTACAGTAATTAATGTCATGTCACCCCTCCTGTGAGGAGCACTGCTTCTTCATGAGCAGGATCGCCATGAGCAAACCATCCCAATGAGCCATACTGCAATGGTAGTGCTGCTGGTGGGCCACCCCAGGGCTTACCTGCAGCTCCTCTGCAGCCTTGCCCAGCCCGCAATGCCCTAACACCTCACTTTTCTTTCCACTGTTTCATGAGTTTTATTCTTCTGGTCCACAATCACAGCATGAGTTAGGCGCGAGAGCAGTGTCCCTGCCGTGAGGCTTCCTTGCTCTCTCTGGTTTCATCTCCTGAGAGCCATCCCAGCTAAGGGGTGTGTCTGGCCCCTGCCATCCCAAGCAGGCCATGTCTGTGAGACCTCTCTAAATTTCAAGGCAGAGCTGCACTAGTCAGGGTTGGAAGGGCATTGTAGATGCCTCCTTGACAACAGCCAAACAAGTTTCTTAATTTCCACTGGAGTGAGTTAAAAATGGTTCTGCAGATCCTCAGTAGAGTGTTTTATTTTTAGCTCGAATGACCAAGCCTCAATGGTCAAGATGCTTTAGCCAAGCTTTCTGAAACTTCAGGGAATTTCAGACTTGAGGGTTTTGCTCAGGGTCATCTCTGGTGTTCCCTGTTTCCAGCAATTTCTATTCAGTAACTTCTGTGAGGAAAGGACAGAAAGCTATGTGCTATTTCGAGAATAAACGAACCATTACCACGATACATGACGGGCAAGGCCTGAGGCCACAGGCTTTGTTAGGAAATCAGAAATGAAGTGGGCAAATGTTAGATTAAATTTTTAAAAACAAAAATGCGTGTACATAACAAATTTCACAGCAGTAAATGATTCATTCCTTCTTTATAAAAGCAGCATTTCTGAAGAGTCACAGAGATTATTCTGTTTCTGCATAATTTTATTTAATCAGGCTTTGAATTAATTAGCATAATTAGTCACTATGGGGGGGTAACTTGGAGTGGTTTTGTGGAGCCTTTTGTTTTGCTGGTTCAGGTCTTACCACTTGATTTAAACATGGCTGGAGGGGCTTATTAACAAGAGTGATTAATGCTGCCTAAAATTGATTACAACCTAATTTAGCTGCAAACCCAGGTTTCTGCTTGCTTTCGTCACGAGCAGCTGCAGTGACTTCAGATCAAATCCAGTTTGGCTTACAGTTGAATAGCAGTGATGTCACTGGTAGCCCATAGCCCCCACCATCGGGGATGGCAAAATCCACTCTGGCTCACACTGCTGAAGAGGCTCGAACCACATTGGGATTACTGTGAGGGGGCAACACTTTGCCTGCAAATGGACGTAAAAAAATCCAGTAAATCCTCTTTACTGACTGAGAAATCAGTGTGGCTTTTTATTGGGTTGACTTCTCTACTTAACCATCTGCCTGCTGCTCGTGTACCTTTTTCTACAACACTAAACACAGAAAAAGCCTAGCCTTGAAAATTCCCACTTGTAACTTTCCCTATACATAAAGCCAAAAGAATTTCAAACATTGCCAGGCTGCTGAGCTGTTGGGTGTGTGTAAGTATATACAAAATGCAAGTACATATGTGTGCAGTGTTAGAAAAAATGGGACAGATCCTGATCCACAATGAGTAGTATCTGAGCCAGACCATCGCAGCCAATGGTCCTAATTCAGAAATAAGCAACTGTGCAAAATGTCTGACACTCTGCATTTATCTTTTAAATTATTTATAGTTTTCTATTAATAACAATGCCACCAAAATACAATAAATATCTAATTTGAATTGTATGTCCCTGGATATTGTTAAGTAAAGCAGACGTGAAGTTTCTAAACAAGACGTCCTTGAGGTTTGGCTTTGAAAAGAAGGAAGACATTTCACACAGTCAATGACATCTAATTTTTTCAAAGACTTAGCTCGACATTTCCAAGAAAAACAGTTCTTTCCTGATGAAAGGCTGCACCGAAAGAAATGTCATGTGGAAAGGAGGAGTTTGGATTTGAACGGGGTTTATTTTCATAAAAAGGAAGAAGTGAGGATGGTGAAAGGAAGCAAAAAGATCAAACTTCAAATTTAACAAAGGCGTAGCATGTCTCCATAATGTCTAGCACAAAATTACCACAAAACCTGTATTAATTTATGTCTCTGAAATTAACTCCTGCAGCAGATAAGATTCTCCTCCGTTTCCAATAAAGTATTTCTACATCTATAACTTTCCAGTCTAGTAAACAAGGGTTGGAGTTTCTTTCTGATTTTTCTTCCTTTCATGTTAGTTCAAGAAAATGAGGCTTGCCCCCCCATAATTTGAGGACAAAGTAGCAGGAAAAGGGCCAGTCTTCTGTGTTGGTAGAGCTTCTGTCCACATGCCTGACACAACTACAAGCAAGAAAGTCAGTGAGTAGCCTGCAGGCTTTATGAGATAACAGGCTTCTTGTGGCAGCCCACCACAGCATGATGAGGTCTGGATAACTGCCTTTTGCTGTGGGACCCTCGCCTAGAGGCTGTCACCTTGCCCAGGACCTGGGGAGGAATGTGCATGCATGTGTGGATTGTACCAGTGTCATGGTTTGACATGACAGCCTTTTCTGGTAAGGGGGAAGGGGCTGTAAAGATGGCGTCTGTAAGAAGTTGTTTGCAACTCTCCCCAGCTCTGAGCCAGACCCACGTCTGGGGCTGAGCCAATTAGACGCCTCCACGATCACTTTTTAAGAAGAAGCCGGAAGAGGAGGTTGCTTTTCCTCCATCTTTTCCCTGCTTCTTCCTTCTTCTGTCCCTTCTTCTTCTTCTGGCTGGTGGTGGTGCAAGGAGTAGGAACAATGAGAGAAACGGCCATGCGGACTCCAAGGCCAGTGATGAAAGAGAGGAGGAGGTGTACCAGAGCAGAGACTCCCCTGCATTCTGTGGAGAGAATTGGAGAAGCTGAGATATTCACCAAGGACTGTGTCCCGAGAGAGGGACCCCGTATCGGTAGAAGAAACTGCAATTGTGATGAAGAATGCATGCCAGAGATATTTACCAAGGACTCTGTCCCGAGAGAGGGAACCCATATCGGCAGAAGCCGCAGCTGCTGGGAGCAACCCATGCCAGAGAAGTTTGCTAAGGACTTTGTGCCGGGGGAGGAACCCCGTGTTGGAGCAGGGGAAGAATGCCAGGAGTCATCCTCTTCTGAGAAGACAGAAGCGGCAGAGCCCATCTGTGAGAGACTGACCACATTCCCCATTCCCTGCCCCCCTGAGCCGCTGAGGGGGGAGGAGGTAGAGATATCGGGAGCAGTGAGCTGGGCCCGGGAAGAAAGGAGGGATGGGGGAGATCTTAAAGTGCTGGTTATAATTTTCTCATCATCCTACTCCCCTTTTGCTTTTATTCCATTCTGTTCCTTGTAGAATAAACTTTCCTACTTTCCTCTCTAAGTCGAGTACTGGAGTTTGTTTTGCCCGGAACCGTAATTGGCAGTAAGCCTTCCCTGTCCTTGTTTTAATCCACAACAACCTCGCTTACCTTTTTACTCCCATTTCACTGGGGCCTCCGCCATCCTAACGAGGGTGGGGGTGAATGGGAGCACCGAGCGAGGGACTGTCGTGGTGCTGCAGTGCTAGTTGGGCCAAACCACGACAACCAGCAACCCAGGCATGTGAGTTGTGTGCCCAGCTGGGTCACACACGTCAGTGCCGATAGGAAACTCTACATTTATTTTATCAGTGGAGAAGGAGGTAGACCCAAAAGGATGAGCACTCGCCAAGCCATCCATAAGTACTATGTGCTGTCTGCATTTCTTGTTGGATCAATTAGAACTAGGGCTGGATGAATGTTATTTGCCAAATACATTATTTAGCAAATGTTGGTCTTCTTTAGAGAAGATGCTATTTGACTAATCATTTCTGCTCTAGCACCATTCAAATACTATTTGCTGAATAATTTATGACAGGAACAAAGACAAAATGCATTGAATAATTTATTCAAAGAAAAATTGCCTCCAGTATTTGGTTAGCTCTAATTAGATCCTCCTTTTGGATAGATTACACACATATGTGCACGTGCTCAGGCATAAGTACACACAGGCACATGTGAACATACTTAGCCAGCCAGATTCAGGATGCACAGCAGATTAGCACCACTTTACTTCAGTGATTTTATGCTTGGGGCACACTGGAACAGGCAGAGCAGGAGCAAAGCCTCTTAAATAGAGTGAAAGGGCGAGTCTGAGACAGAAATTTCTAATCTGAAAATGAATTTTCCCTGCACAAATGCAGGGCAATGCGTAGTGGGTCAGGAAAAGAGAAGCTGATAATTCATCTAGCTGGTGATTTTAGGACAATGTGAGAATCAGTAAAAAGAAATTCTTCCTCAAGTGGATCCTGAGTACCTCATCTTTGACAGAGTGCATGCAAAGAAAAACGATACATGGACTTCCCCATTTCACACTTGTGTGTGGACAAAGAAGGAGATCAGAAGGGAAGGGTGGCAGGTATTTTGTGGCAAGAAGAATAGAAGACCACTGGAGGATGATTTCGGGACTGTCAGGAAGCCCAGATCATGTTAATACACTGCAGAATAGCTTTTCCTCCCCAGGTCTCCTGGAGTACTTCCAGTTATTGCCTTTCAACTGCAGTTTTTCTTATCTTTAGGGCAGGTTACACGTGAGTTCCTAGGGCAAGGAGAAGCTTCGCTGACCACAGTGAGCTGCTAGATAAAGACACATTGGCATCTTCTGCTGGTTACCTTATTTTTCACAGCTAATTTAGGGGCAGGTATTTCAGGTAAAGTGTCAGCTTTAATTCACAGCTCCTTCAAAGCTGCTTTCATATGGAGTCACATAACCTCTCAAAGTCTGGTACCTCCAGGTCAGGGTTGAGGGCAGCAGAAAGATTTTACTGACAGCACAGCTGTTTGTACCATACCTAACCGCGTGGATAAACAAAGGGCTATAATTTAGCCAAGATAACCTTTGTGATAACCTTACAAATGCTGACATAAACCATATGCACTGCCCAATCCCAGAACACCAAAGACAAACCTTACATAAACTCTAAAACTTCACAAAATTTACATGGTGGCATATTCAGGAGCATTTGCAATAGTGAGAGATCCCATGTTCAGGTCTAAATTTTCAGTCCCCTGCAGCACAAGGAGTAGACGGTCATCTCCAATAAGATGAAATGTGTATCAAATGAGAAGCCAAAGCAGACTAGAAGGCATTGTGTACCTCAAAAGAAAAAGCTTTCCTCAACTGTTTGTTGTCTGCATCTTTTATTTAGATAGCTGGACAAGATAAATGGTCAGATATGCAAGCAAATCAAAACACAATGGTTAAACAGAAACCTCTAATTGGTCATCTTGAAGGACAGAGATGCATCTTCTGTGGTTAATTTGCTCCCAATTATTTCCCTTTTTTCCTGCTTCTATTTTTGTAGAGGTCCCAGAGCTGCCCTAATGGTAGAGAAAAAGAGTAATGGAGATAATTGGGAACATCCTGAATAACCTAATTCCAGTGTCCCTATGGTATGACTAGACACTTGAAGGATGTCTCCAGAACAATGTCAGCCAGTGTGAAAGGCTGCAGTGAAGGTATCAGAGTGAGGTCGCTCTGTTAAGAGCTTGTTGGCACTTTCAGTTAATAAAATTCACTTGGGAAGTATTTCCTTTTATGTCTGACAGGTTTCTCTTTTTGCCCTTTATATATGAAGTGTTACCATGCATGCAGTTCACTCGCCATTTAATCATCCTGTCTGTGGTGCGCAGATAGTGTATCCTTTCATATGTAGAACTTAAGAGACCGAGTTTCAGAGAACATTAGTGTTCAGAGGCAAGACTCAAGAGGGGAAAGATGACACCATAGTTAGGCAACATCATGGTTAGGTATCTTGCTTAAGAGTTGGCTTATGAGGCTTCTGCTTCCCTTCCAACACAGGTAACTTAGCTGCACAGGTATGTGAATGTAGCAGGAGTGTGCAAATGAGTTCAAGCTGAACATCTGACATCAAAGAGTTTGCATGATGCTGCAGGCAGCCATGAGGACAGGGAAGTAAGTTTCCAGCATCCCATAGCTGTTAACTCCCAACGCCTCCTTGGAAGATGAAGATTTTATTTTGCTGGATGTTGTCAGAAAGAATATCCTGACACAGCTGTGAAGTGCCCAGATTCACTGTGATGGGGTGACATAAGTAAATAAGAGCCATCTGAGATGACAAAAGGTCAGCCTGGGTGATACTCAAAACATGGTCCTAATTGTCCCATGATGGTACTCTGTTCTGGAAACTGGCACCAATAAATTAATGGAAATGGGATTCATTTTAAATTCCCCACCTGCAAAGCAAATACCAAAGTCACAGGATGCTGTCTTCTTCAGTACCGTGGAATTGGCCATAAGAAGTATGCTCAGCAAATGTAGGGGCGGGAAGCACTTTTTCCTCCCCAGTATTTGCTCCACCTTCTGGCCAGTGTCCTCTTGCAACATTGAGCAGGGACAATGGTGTGTCAGCCCCAGGGGGAGATACCCACCCTTGCCACAGTTTCCAGACCTTGCCAGGGTCCAGCATGGTGCCTGGCCCCTTCCCTAATAAGTGTTTTTAATTCTACATAGAAGTACTTGTATTTTACTATGTCACTGAGTGCCAAGTCAGGTCAGAGCTTGACGTCTGATTATTTTGCCATAAAGCAAGAGCTCTAAAAATTTCAGGCTTGGGTAAGTAATCACTACCCTTTTTTTAAGGAATTTATTTACAAGGGCATCAAAACGAAAGTGACAGCAGTGGCAGCAAGTAAATTACTGCTGCCTAATTGGGCCCAAAGAGAGTTTGGGGCCTGAAATGTCCCTTCATGTAGATTGACAGAGAAAAGAAAAGCATACTAGACGTATGCACGTTGACTTTACCAGACCTTAAATTTCTGATTTTTCTGCTAGTCCCTGAAGTGCAAGAAGCGCTCTGTTCTTCCCTGCTTCTGTTTCCAGAATGTAAGGTTTGCAGGTGGAGATCTTTATTCACTGTTATATTTGAAAACAAACTTGCCAGGCACTCTTTGTGGAGCTCATTCCGTTTCTTTTCCCTCCCCTATCCAGGAACACAGAGCCAACCCAGTAATTTTGCTGCTCTGTGTTTCCTAGGCAATCCTGCTCAATGCTGACCAATTTCTTGTGAAAAGAGATGCAAAAATGCCAAGTACTGACCACTGGACTTAAAAATACAACTCGCTCCTTCACATTGAGAGCCCAAAGTTTCACAGGGGACCTTGTACAACCTTACAGTACTGTCCTTCAAAAGTATCCGGCACAGGCACAGCCCTTTGTTACTATGTCATTGATTATAAAACAAGATCAAAAAGCCTTTATTTATTTCACCAGAAACACAACTATCTTCAGTTGGCAGGTAGGGAAACATTCACCAGAAAATTGTTTGATCTGGGCTACTAACCAAATAAAAATCTCCATGGCTTCAAGGTTGTAAACTGTAGCATTTTAGATTACTAGGATTGAATAACTGCATGAGAATAAAGGTTGATGGTTCTGCATGTCTTAAAGGACTTGGTTCTAATTTCAGCTTTTTTCTTTTTTCTTTTTTTTTTTTTTTTAAATCACCAAAACCAAACACAGAGATAAATAGAGATAATTTCCCAAATAACCTCAATGTGTTAAGGTCTGGGGCTGTGCCAGTGTAGGTCTGGGAGTCATCAGGGAGGAGTACCAGGCTGATTGTAATAGCACAGCTAGATCTCCCCCAGGCAGGGGATCACAGCCCCGTGGGTGGGAACTGTTGGTCTGGCAGGAATTAGCCTAACCAGGTTGCCCAGGTACACAAGTGCACTGTTATGAATGTCCTCCACTGTCTTTACCCATCATGACCTCAGATGAGACATCTAATTTTCACAAGTAATACTTAACAATAAAAGGTGTCCATTAAAACTGTAGAGTAGGGAAAAGATAACACCAGCCTCTATATGGGTTAAGAAGAAGAGTCCAAAGAGCATGAGGACATAGAGGCAGCACAGTTTATCCTACAGGATTTAAAACAAATAAAGGGCACGCTAGGTTCCAATGTTTTAAAAAAAAATCCTGTGACTGAATTACATGAAAAGGTTCAATCACAGCAGAAAGTTTAGATAGGTTAATGGAGAAGCTGTCACTCTTAAAGATGTAGAAAGCTGCGAGATCAGATTTGTCATCAGAAGTCAAGTTGGTGAAATTTACCTTGCTTGCTAGCAAAAATTAATATTAAGCATCATTCCATAAAGAATCTTTAGAGAAATGGATAATCCTCTTTCCTTGGAGTTTTATGTCAGAAAGGAGCAATTCTGTACATGACTTATCTTTTCCTGTGAATAAATTTGCTAAGGCTGAGAAGATGGAGTCCATTATATGGGCCCATAGTCAGATGGCATGACACGCAGCTGTGAGATACAGTACCATTTCAGTGAGTCTTCTCAGAAAGGTTGCAAATCCAGTGAAAATTTAAATCTTTTGTTAGCTTTTCTTTGGTTATTGATTTCTCTGGCATTTTAAAATGAAAGGAAGAAACAGAAGCAATGTGTGATAGAAAGCTCATTACTTGAAAGCCGCATTCAGCCCCAAAATCCTATTGATGCTGGTGAGTTTGGAGCACAGCACAAAAGTAGATTTCCTGAACCCACAAAATCAGGCTTTGGGGTGAACAGATGGTAGAGCTGATAGATGAACAAGATAATACACACACTTAGTCACTGGAACCTTTCAGCTGTAATAGCAGCTATGATATTTTGGCTGTTACTCACCACCAGTTATGCAGGGTACAAGGACTCCCGGATCTGTTCAGGCAGAAATTGATGACCTGTAGTTGACCTACCCTCATATTACCCCCGGCCTGCACGCAGAGCGAGTGACTTTCTCTGCTGCTGCAGCACAAATTATTAAAGATTGTTGTTTTCTCTCGGGAATGTCTTCAGGCATGCTTTGCTGTTCCCACTGAAATACTTTGCCATTGATCACCAGAGGGCAAAATGGAGAATTTCATCCCTCTGGAAAGAAATGGTCTCGAGCAATTTTCTTGTTTTGTTATACATGCATGTTCTTTCATCTAATTTACTGAAATGATTCAGTTTTTCTCTGAAAAATGTTTTTTATTCAATAAAAGGTTGTCCTCTTTCAGCCTCTTTTCTCTTTGCTGGCCTTGATTTTATTGCTCTGCTGGCTGGCAACAAGTTCTGAACTCCTTGTTCAGTCCTTCGCTGTGAGACATTTTATTTCCAGGTATTAAGGTATTTAATACTGCCCAAGCTTGATGAGGAAATCCTGTGCCAATCTGAAGGGCCGCATCATCTAACCTGAAGGTTAGCTGTTGGATTTAGCAAGGTTACTTCAGCTAAAGCATCTTAGGCAAAGGAGGTATCTCCTAGCTGAACCAAGAAGAGCAAGTAAAACTATGACTGTGAAAAGAGTTTGACAGAGCAGCTTGCGGTCTACAGGGCTGAGAAGCTCCAGGCCAGGCCAGAAGGACAGCCAAGTCCACATGAACGTGCAGAATGCAAGTAGCCCACACAGGGGATGCCACCAAGCTACTGCCACAGTGACTCTGGGACTTACTGAACTGGTGGCTGCATCCAGGTGATCCTGTTTAATAAGTACAGTCCGACGTAAATCATATTGCCCTGTTTCAGGGTGCTACACATGGCCTTTCCGTAGTTAATCCTCTTGTGCTGCTATGGGAAAGGGAACACGTGCTTGACACCAACAGTGCAACCCTTGGGTACAATTAAACATCAGGAACTACTCAAACATTTGTGAGGTTTCTTTTTTATGCACATCTGGTTTTTGACCTTGAGGAGAGAGACTCTTTGGTGGCCAGTTTTCAGTGATAAGAGGCTGCTGTCACAAAAAGCCGCTGTCACAGCTGGCCCAATGCCAAAGTCAGAGCTGGGAGACTGAATCCTTGCTGGAAGGAGCTCGTTCTCCCTCTGCATGGGGCAATGGGGGGAAGTTTGCTTTGCTGTCACCCTTGTTTTATCTGTTCAGCAGGTAAATAGAGGACTTCAATCTCTGCAGCAGCTGCAAGCTCAGCAGCTTCCTCCACCACATCATTCACTTGAAGATAAAAACGATTATGGAGAGTCCTAGATCTCTTGTGCAAGCTGTTATTTGATTTATTTATTGGCACAGGGTTCTAAAACATGATAGGTGCTTTTTTTGCAGATAGGAAGAGACACAATTGAAGGACTTTGAAGGGCTGACAGCAAGGATGTAGTGTTCATAAAGAACACTAAGACAGAAACAGAGAGAAGAAAGCTTTAAACATTAGATTAAGTAGTTACTTATAGTTTTTATACAAGTTATGGTTGTTTGAGCACAGAGATGCATATGCACACGTCTGTATTCCTTAGGTATGCACCTCTGTACTGAAGATGTTGAATATATTAAAACAAAATGGAGCCTCAAAGATTTATCCAGTAGGAATTAGGAAAAATCCAGCATTTCTTGGCCAAGGTTCAATATCCAACTATGGCTGCAATATAATCACTATAGAAAGCAGTCAGGGTCCAAGGGACAGAACAGGCGCTCCTCTAAAGAGCAAAAGTGTCTTCCATTGACCCAAGAACACTGAGCGTGAAAGAGCAGCTCCCTGCTCAGTGAGCAGGCTAGTGCTTGGTAGAGGGTGCACAGAGTACCAGCCGAATGCAGGCACCGATTACCCAGTTACCTCTCATGAAGATCCTGCTCTGCAGACAGTCCCTTCCTCCAATGATGAGTTACTTTGACTAGCCCATCTGTATGACCCCAACCAACTCCTCTACTAAGCCTGTTTATAACTCTGTGCATTAACTGCCTTCTTTTTAACCCCTGCCACAACCCCTGGAGGGTGAGGAGTACCCTCCTGCCTCTTGCCCATGAAGGAGTTACTGTGGTAGACATGAATTTATACCCAATATAAAACCACATTGGCATGGTCTGGTCTTTACTTTGCGTTGTTGCCTTTTCAAGAAACCACCTGAGATTTGCCTGAGCTCTTTGATTTGAAAAAACTGCAAGAAATAATATTCCATAGAGCAATGTAAAAATTAAATAGGTTCCCTACTTTTCATCTAACTGGCCTGAAGGTGTGTAAGAGGTCTTCAAGGGTACAACACTAGTTGCAATCACTGAGAAGGCCCTCTGAGTTATGGGCTATTATTTAAGACTTTGGACCGTGTAATTGTTTCCTTTCTTCCTGAGATTAAATATCGAGAAAGCAATACTGTCTCCCTAGACAGGGACAATGGACATTCAAAGCTTTTTCTGTCACTTGGGCAGAAAAGACAGACGTTTTGTGACTAGATCCTGTAAGTGGGTGAGAAGAGGTACTGTGCTGCCCTGTCAAAACATCCCAGCCATGGCACAGCCACCTCCTCTGCCTGGACTGCTGTGGGCAGCAGGCAGGACATAGGTGGACTAAAGGGGCTACACATGATCTGATGATGCCAAATCCTAATGTGAAATTGCAGCTGTACAAATTTGCCTGACTTTTCTTTTTTAATGGCTTCTCCAAGTGAAAGCTGTAGAAGGGGCTCTGGGGTTTGTGGCTTTTGCTTAAGAACAAATGAACTTTCACAGCTCTGACAGTATTCAGGCTGGGTTTGCTCTTGCTCCCCAGCTGCCCCCCTACTTCTCTGTGGGCTGAAGTCTTCCTTCAAGTAGTGACTCCTAGTGCCTGACACCAGCAAGCACCTTGCACCCACTCAGCCTGGAGCAGCTCGAGATCCAGCTCCCAGGGTGGGACAGAGGCAGTCCACCAGCACCACCCAGCAATTTTGGCTTTCTTCAGCCAAACACTCCATTTCCTCCTTTTTGGAGTAAACCCCTGGTTGCCAATAAAGTCAGAGGGAGCCACGCCTTTGTCCTTGGCAGATGACAGGAGTTGGCTCAGGGCCTACCTGGACCCCCTGTTTTCAGGTTGCACTCCTGAAGATGCCATCCTAAATTTTAGCCAAAAGTAAATCTACCTGTCTCTCTGATAGTTTAGTTTCACATTGATATCTGACATAGAATAATGAAATCACAGAATCATTTCAGTTGGAAAAGGTCTTTAAGATCAAGTCCAACCACTCATCTCACACTGCCAAGCCTATCGCTAAACCATATGCCTCAGCACTTCAGCTATATGTCTTTTCAATACCTCCAGGGTTGGTGACTCCACCAACCTCCTGGGCAACCTGTTCCAGTGTTTAACAACTCTCTCAGTGAAAAAGTTCTTCCCAATCTCGAATCTAAACCTCCCCCAGTGCAACTTGAGGCCTATTATACATTCCTCTTGTCCTCTTGTCCTATCATTCATTACCAGGGAGAAGAGACCAACTCCCATCTCGCTACGAACCCCTTTCAGGTGGTTATATCATCTTCTTGCTGATATTGACTGATACTCTTCCTGGTGAACACTGGACCCCTGAACCTGCTCCTCACCACCTCCTCTCCCCACCCTTTTGCATCTAGACCCACAGCCTGCAGTGGGTTGGGGCTCAGCGTTCACACATCCACCTGTTTTAAGAGACTGTTTTAAGGTTTTAACCTTTCCTCTCTCTGCTTTCATTCCAAGATTTTCTTCCATGCCTTTGTCACCTGGAGTATGGATTACAGCTGCAGCCCTGGTCCCAGCAGCTGCAGCCTTGTCTACTGCAAGTTCCCCCAGAAAAGTCCTTGTCCTGGCTTCCTGCCTCACCCCTCTTTGGACCTCACGCCAACGCATTGCCAAAGTCTGCGAGCAACTTGGCTGCATGTTGGTGCTCTGGTGATGCTGATCTCCATCTTTGCTGTGCCAAAGGGCCACATTTTTCTGCCAGCTAAGTAGCTTTCCTCACATTTACCATTTTGTTTCCTCTCTCACATCTTTTTCAGGGAGGAAAAAACCAAGGTGGAGGAGTGCCTATGACAAGGTGGTCTTGCCCTGTAGAGCTCCCTGTAATGGAGGTACTGGTGAATATAGGAGGGCACAAGACAAGTTGCATTTCATTGCTTGTGGTGCAAAGCTCAGCAGTGCCTCACTCCTTCACCTTTTTATGTGAGGTCTCTGTGAACTTGTGTGACTCTCTTTTTACGGTATGTCCTGGTGTGGTTTTGCAGGGACTGCATTTTCTCCCTTGTCCTGCATACAATGTGTGCTCTGGGCTTCTTGTTACAGGGGCAGACATATAGCAGCACAGCCCCCTTTCCCTAACTACACTGTGGCTGCTGCATCCACCCCTGGTCCTGGCACAGCATTCACAGAGGCTGTATCAATCACTCCTGACTCATCTAAGCACCATTTCCGGTGTGGCAGAATCACTTGCTCTGCAAGCAAGTCACTGAAATATGTTTACAGGCATGGAGCTGATTTCTCTCTGTGCTCAAATGCAGACTCAGGTGCCCAAGGCAGCACTGTTCTCTTGGACTCCCCAGTTCCCTCTTGCATTTCAGCTTGCTGCCTCATGTTCTTCCTATCCATCATCCATTTCTGCACTTTGCCCTTACCTCAGCTCCTCCAGCCATACTCATCTATCCTGACCATGTAATGACTGTATAATAACATTACTGAAGAGTTTGTTTTCCTTTGCAGATAATCTGTCCATAGTCCAGCTGAGTCGAATTTGAGCCTGACAATGATGACTTGGTGAAAACCTAGAGAAAAAGACCTAGAGGAAGAACAGGTCTCCTGTGTTGCAATTAGCAATCTACCATCAGTCCTCAGACATTTCTGTGAGCTTCAACGTAGGTGAAATGCTCATTGCAGATGTGCCCTTCTATAGAGGTTTCTTACAGTACAGTATTTTTAAATTAAAATTATATTTCCCTGGAGAAAATAACTCTCCATTTGGCACAAAATACAGATCTGAACAACAATCAGATCTGCATATGTTGGCTTTCTCTTGCACAATATCTTATGCTACCCTCCTCCCTTATCTAGAAAATGCACAGGGAAATAAAAGAGAGTATCTGTATTTTACTTTTGTTGTGAAATGCTTCTCATGAAAGAAAAGATGCCTCAAGAGTATTTCAGACTGTCATTTACAGTTCCTATTGCTATAACTAAAACATGTGTTTTCATCGTAAATCAGAGTGATCTAACTATTTACACATCTTGCACAGTGCCTTTTTGTTCCTCCTACAGAAAACTCCTACAGGATCTAATAGAAAATAACAATCCAGCTTCAAAGGCTACATTCTCATTTATAATGAGCAAAGGAAAACACCAGAACAGGTGATGGCAAGGGGAGCTGGAGGCTGCAGACCTGGGAAGTTTGAGAGTTCTCTCTTGATGAAATACACAGCTTTTGGTGAGGATATGAAATCATTTCATCACCAGATGCCAACATAAGTGTGTGTTCCAGGCAGAGCACATTTACCCAGCTGGGTCATTGGAAACGGGGGTGCAAATATTCAAGGTGTGCTGCCCACACAGGAGGGAGTGCCCACCTTGGAGGATGAAGCCCATCTGGTTTTCCACCCCTGTGATGGGAGAAAGGGCTAACATATCAGGTGTTGCAGAGAAGGAGAAGTGGACATCTTTAAATGGCCTCTCAGGTCAGCTTTGCTGTACTGTCCTACCCAGGGACCCTGTGTCTTCCAGCTGAGTGATAAGGGTGACATGTTTTGAGAAAGGTGACTCTGATGGTGTGAACATCCCCCGGCTGCTCCTCTCGCTGCAGGGGTAAAGTGACTGTCCCACGAAGCTAAAGCACTGCTTGGAAATGTGTGACCAAAAGGTGAACCAGGGAGAGCTGTCAGCAGCAAAAATGGCAAGAGGAGGTGGGGCTGTTTGATTTGGCTCTGGGATTCTGGTAAACCAAAGGAAATGTCCATAAACATAAAAATGTCACTCCAATAATAGTACCTGACATTGCTTCTCTCACCAAAAATCCCAAACACTCAGTGGAGTGATAGGAAGAATACAGAGCTCACAAGAAAACCCTAGAAACACCGAGCCCACCTTCATTTTCAACAACGAGCAGCAGGAAAGTCTGAGCCCTGCAGAAAGGTAGAATGTTTTTTTAGGTCTAGTCCAAAAGGCAGCTGTTCCCAGTGCATAAGGTTTTAAATAAGAGTTACACAGGGTCTGTTTGGAGAAAAAGGATCGGGGATATTTTTATTGCTTTCCATGAGACAGTAAGCACATAACCTTCCCCAAGCTTGCCGTGGCATGGAGCAGTATCTTGCTGATGCTTGTTGATGAAATTGTACATCAGCAGCACGATGATCAGCAACACTAAAGGTTTTGGGTTTTTGCCTTTCAGACTTATTGATCTTTTTTCCCAAAATCACACTCTCAGGTTTAACTGTTGCACATGCTGAATGCTACAACATGGACACATCAAAAGAAACTCTGAAATGATACCCGTGCACCACTTTACCAATAAGTGTCACTCACTGCCACCAAGCTCCCAGGAGGCCTGGGGGTGTTGAGAACCCACTGCCTCTGCCAGAGCTCACTTGCAGGAGCTCTAGGAGGGTGACAGTGACATTGACATGGCAGCCTGCTGTAGCACAGCTGGTCCCTGTCTCCTGGCCTACAGCACACGTTACGCTTGGCTGGTGTTCATGTGGAAGCAACAACCTTCTGAGCAATCCCCCTTTTCTGTACCCCAAAGGGAAGCTTCCCTGCACTGTGGATGCTGAGCACTTCCAAAAAACAAAAGCACAGCTGGGAAAGTACATACACAGACGTGTACTTTTTTCCCCTCAGCCAAGGCCTATGGATATTTCAGGTCCAATAGCTGTGACACTTTGGTTTTGTTTGGAAAGAGCTCGAGGACAAGAATTATGAGGTACAGCTAGCATGTACTTGTTAGAGATGTCCATACTTCTGGCTATGTTTCAGTACTAAGATTCAGAGTTAATATCCTGGCAGTAAACAGAGATGGGCAGTAAACAGAGATGGCCTGCATCTCTAAGAGATATTCTTAGACAGCACAGAGTTTATGTTCTGTTTACACTTGAAATAATTTTCTTTGCAACCACAAACACAAGCCTTCACATGTATAAAGGGCTGAGAAGTTGCTGTGTGATTTGGCAGTGATAAAAGACACTAGGCCAGCATGTTCTGAAGTTTGCCGGGCAAAAGCAGACAGGGCTTTTTCTTCCTTTGTTCCATCTCCCCACACATCTTGCACTGCATAATTTATTTATTAAGACTATTACGTTTCATTCAGCTTATTGTAAATCCAGAGAGCATTGAAAAAGGGGAGGGCAATATATGAGTACCTTCTGGCTGCTGCCTTCCATGAGGTCTGCAACTTGCTGTTAGGACAGATGCAGAAAAGCTGTGTGAGCAATAAAGTTCTATTAGAGAAAAAGCATCACCACAGTGTACTGGAAGATTCATTGAAATCAATGCTAATAGCTTCCTTGGAAAAAGTTTAGAAGATAAATATTCCTGAGAAGTGCCTATGTCAGTTCCAATGTTTTCAGTACTCGTAACTTAATTCTGAACCTTATCATTTTCTTTTCCCCACTTAAAGTCCTCATAGGACTCCCCACTTGGAGTCCTATGAGTACATCAGAATCGCTTTTCATTTCTTGCAAGGAAGAAGTTTGCAGTTGTCGATGGGGGATACTTTTTGGAGTATGGCCCAAAAGCTTAAAAAATAAAACCCAAACCAACAAAACAAAAAAAAACAAAAACAAAAACAAAAACAAAAAAAAAAAAACAAAAAAAAAAAAACAAAAAACCAAAAACACAAAAACACAAACAAGCACAACAAATGAAGTAAAACCCAACAAATATCTTCATCTGTCAAGGCTGAAGCTATATACATACACACACTTGCCTGAATGAAGCAACTGATGGAGCTCTAATCTGTACATCACAGTCACTATGGTTCAGAATAGCAAAACTATTTGTTGAAAAGATGACTCCAAATCTTTGCTCTAGCCCATCATCCCATCAAACACCAAGGCACAATTTGAGGGTTTGTCTCCTGCATCTGCCCTCCAGCCTGCTTGAGGTTTCCTTGGTGCTGACTCATGACAGCCCACTCTCCCCCATGCTGCTCTGGTGCTCCCACGGCTGACTCCCAGACAGCTACACTGCAAACATATCCAGGGATGGTCCTCCACAAAAGAAGGGAAGTTGAATCAGGTGTGCCAAGCCTGGCAGTGCAACAGGCAAGGATGAAATGCCAAGGGACCCAAATTCCTCCCAGGCATCCAGCACTAGCGCTCTGAGTGCCTTTTTTTTTTTTTTTTCTTAAATCCTGCACTATTGAACTCTTGGTAACCAAGGCATCTGGTGAAGGGACAGGAAAGATGTCACTACTGTGGGCTTCTTGACTTCTTGACAGTTGCGTAAAAAGTGACAAAAAAAAAACCCTCTAAGAGCAGCAGCAAAGTTTTCTTGGGTCATACTGGAGGATTAAAGGGACTCCATACTTCACATTTTTATCTTCATCTTATTTTCATGCAACATTAATTTTGTGTAGAGTAAAAGTTCTGGAATGAAGCACAACAGCACTACTACAAATAAAGAAAAGATGTTTTGGTGTGCTGGGAGCAGGCTTAGTACAGCACAAGAGGCTGTGGTGTATAGTAGTCACTCAAGCTCTGTAAATTCAGGTGTACTGAAAAAAATGAGGATGTTGAGACAATGGTCTTCACCATCCTCAGGGACGACGAGAATGGGCCTGCTTCTGTCTCTCAGTGCTCAGGGCAGGACTCAGTGACAGCTTCCCCAGCTAATCACCAATACCCTTTCATTATCCTTCCTCAGTGGCACAAGGCATCATACTACACTGCTCAGAAGATCACTTTTGACGGTGGTGAGATACCATAGCTACTGGCAGAGGACTGTGCTCTCTCCCTTCCCAGCACCCTCAGAACTTTGCCTGGTGAATCAGAAATACATCCGCTATCAAGGACTAAGGAAGCAATGCAGGAGTAGCTGGAAAATTCATGAGCCTGCACATCATACAGACACAGAGGGCTGACCCTTCCCCATGGAGTCAGGGATGCAAAGATGCATCACCTGCTGCTGGTGGACAGTCAGCAGTGAAAAAAAAAGCAGTGAAGTCCAACTCCAGACATTGGGCTCTACAGTTTGGGAGCAGGAGCTTCAGTAACATCATTTAGCCTTTACTTGCTACCTGTGGAACTTCTGGCTGATGCCAGAGACTGTCATCCTGAAAAAAAAATGATCCCAGTGTATTGCTCAGTTACTGTTAACGAGCCTTGAATAATGCAAATTTTCAGGATAATTAATCTGCCCCATCTTCAGGCTTGTACCACAGCATCCTGCCTCTGCAGCACTGAAATAGAGTCCTATCCTGCTTTTTCCCCAGGCTGCCCAGCTTATTCTGCAAAGACACCAAGAAACTCTGACTCCCATTTAGATAGTGCTATTTCCCTAAATGACAGCCACCGTGGCTGTGTCCAGATTAGGAAACAAACAGATCACGGACCGTTGTCTGGCACTGAGGATAAGTGACCCAATGCAGCCGACATCTGCCTGGCACTTCTTTTCAGGGAAGTGGGATGGCTGCCTCCAAATTGCCTATTGGGAATTACTAGGGATATCCATTTCCTAAGTCACACCTTGAGTGGATCCATAACTCTAAGCAAACAATTCACATGAGCACTCAAATTATGCCTGCTTTTTTTTTCTAACAAACCTCTAGGATCCAAATCTCCTTTCATAATGATATAAAGCAATACTATAAAGCACGAACATAGGAAGCAATGAATGAAGCCCTATTCTCCTGTAGCACAAGCAAGTTTCTCTTCTGTAGGCATCTAGGAAAGAGAAGATTTTTATTTCATTTTGTATTCTTCTCTGTTCCTCATTTTTGCAATTAGTAAAACCATGAGTATTATTCCAATGCCAGCCGCAGAATGCTTTCAAATGTACTGGCTGGATATATATCCACCCTAACATCTTGGCCTTGCTTTCCATTAAATGACAGCATAATCAATTAAATCCCTAAATAAATCCAGTGTGAGATCAGAATCAAGTCTAGGTACAGTTACCATTGTTAAAGGGGGTAAAAACAGCAAAATGCTTCCTTCCCATTATATCATTATATATATATATATAATGATATATATTATATCATTATATCATATAGCATCTTTTGCCAAACAATGTTGCTTTCAGGCACGTGATTAATGCCAATGCAGTTCCAATAAAGCTTACAATGTGCACAGCCCCATGCTCCCTGGAGAGTCAGCAACAGCAACGATGCTGTTCTTCATCTTTCAGTCATTAGGGACTTCCAGCCTTTTCCTCATTTCTGAGTATTAATCTTTATTTCCTTTACAGAGTAATGACATCTCTCAGCAGTGAATATTTTTATAAGCTGGCTACATCCACAAGAAGCTGAGCATTCATTTCAGCTGTCTTGTTGAAAGGATTTTGCCTCAGAGTGCCACTTCCACTTCCCTTCTTCCAATTTGCATATTATCTCATTTACATAATTTTTTTTCCAATTTGTGGCAGTTTGGGTTTTCTCTGCCATAAATACCAACCCCCAGCTCCTTTGCTGGGGCAAAGGATTTGCTTTCAAAGTTATCTAATGTATTCTTACGTGTGTCGTCTATGTGCAGAACCCTTCTTGACTGAGATAGTAGCCAGTCAAGGCTAGAACTAGTTAGAACAGTAGATTTCAATACAGAAAGAAAAAAACAGTAAAACCTAAATATGTATTTACGCATGGGCTAAATCCAAAAGCAGGCAGAACCCATAGGATCCAAATTTTCATCTACACTAAAACCTCTTTAAATCATTCTGGCAGTGGATCGACACCTTTCAGTGTCTACAGATATTTAAGGGCCATTTCCAGTGACAGAACACTGGAAATCCTTCATCAACAGATCAGCTCCCAACTCTCATGTGTTTGGCCTGACTCTGAAGTTTTGACCCACTGTAGCTTTTTTTCCTGGACACTTTACAATATCGAGGAAGGTAATACATAAACTAGGCACTTCTCCGCCTGCTCAGAGGCAACTGTTTGCAGTGGTTGTATGTGGATGGAACAGTAACATCTCTAAAGTCTTAAGGCACTTTGATCCTTCTGGGGTGATTTTTGGTGTGCAAAAACTCATATATCACCTCAGAGTAACATCTAGAAATGCTCTAGGATTTCAGGAACCACAGTCTCTCCCTTCCCAGTAGCAGGGGGAAGGCAGGCATGGAGGTGTGGGGTGCATACTGCTGACCCAAGCCTCCAGCCTCAGACTGATTGCGTGGATAGAGTTGAGGGGCTCATAGCACAGAGGCAGGGCTGCAGCATGACAGACAGAATATCTATTATCTATGTTTACCTTATTCATGTGTGTCTGCTTCTATTTCAAATAGATAGGTAGATAGATCAATAGACAGATAGATAAACAATGTGTGTGAGTGCATTAGTAGCATATTTTCTCAGAGTGAATGAAATATGCTTTCATTAACAATTGACTAAATCAAATGTGGCTATTCTTTCTTTTACCAATTCTTGAACATGCTTATTAGGAAATCCTTGCTCAATCAAGCCAGAAGTGCTTTTTATAAAGCTTTCTAATAAAAAACAGCTACACCTTCCTGGGTAGCCCTGTATACACACTGGAGACCAACAGGGAATCGGGCACTTCAATCTTTGGTGGCGCAACTCTAGCAGAATAAATACAAATTCAGTATGTTTTGCACGGTCAGCAAGATCTGACAAGATACAAGACCCGAAAAGTGTAGTCAAGCCTAATGCATCAGGGCATCAGTTGAGCATGTGCAGGTGATGAGGTGAACATGTAGCACCATTTCACTGGATACATGAATTTTAAAGGAGTGAAGAGACCAGCTGTTTTTTTACAGCACCATCCACCATCCATCCCTGGAGGCAGAAAGCAAGATGCAATGAGCCAAGAGTCTGATTTGGGGTGGCAGATCCATCTTTACCATGGGAAAAACAGATACTTCACTATGAAATGACATCATCTTTAATAGCGTGGGATCTGTCACCAGCAATTGTAAACAGAGACTGATTTACAAGGCAAGCAGCCTTCTGAGACAGCAAGACTTGATTCAAATTTGCAATCCCAGATTTTTGCAGAAGAGTTCTTAAAGTACCCTGACTTAATGCAACTCCTGCATTTAAACTTAGGTGGCACAGATTTCTCCAGACTGAGCAAATCTGGCCTTTTCACTTGGTAATTTCTATTTTAACAAAAGTTACTTGGGAAAATCTCCCTGATGCTGGGGTCTTTAAAATGAAGGATCACATTTAGGCAGGGGCCAGTTCTGCAGCACCTAAGGCTCCTGCTCATTTCATGATATATGCTATTTTTTAGCCTTGAGAAAATGAGGTTGAGGGGAGACCTTATTGCTCTCTATGACTACCTGAAAGGAGATTGTGGTGAGTTGGAGGTCAGTGTCTGCTATCAAGCTACAAGCGATAGGACAAGAGGAAATAGCCTCAAGTTGTGCCAGCAGAGATTTAGATTGGATATTAAGAAAAAAATTCTTCACAGAAAGAGTTGTCAAGCATTGGAAAAGGCTGCCCAAGGCAGTTATTGAGTTAAGAGACCTGTAGATGTGGTGCTTAAGGACTCAATTTAGTGGTGGATGTGGCAGTGCTGGGTCAACGGTTAGACTCAGTGATCTTAAAGTTTTTTTCCAATCTAAACAGTTCTATGATTCTATATGTAGGAATCTAGCATGACCCAGTAACACATTGTGATTAATTTGGACCCTGAGCACAGGTTTGACTCCCAGCAGTTGAAGCCCATACCATGGACACTAGTCTCACACCTCCCTGCAGCTGGGGACACAGCTTATGCATTCACAGGCCCCCGTGACACCACCTGTCTCTTGCTGTAGAGCTTTGTCTGATAGGTCAAACAGCTGTAGCTGATGTGATCTTCCAACCCCTATATCTCCCTCCTGTATAGTCATGAAGGAGGAGAGCAACAGAGGTGTTGCCTTGCAATTGCAAGGGCTGTCTCATATATCACCCTACAAGCCATCCTAAAAATCACGTTGCAAGCTACTCCCTTCCTTAGGGACCACCAAAAGCCATGGCCCATTGCACCAGAGATGTCTGATGTGTCCCCCACTATGACACCTGATAGAGTGCTATCTCCCAGAGCACATAAGGTGATAGTCAAGACAAATGTGCTACAGCATCTCCCTGTGAGTGTGGTTGTGTGCAGATACGAGAAAATTGCCATCAGAAGACAAGTTGCCCATCATATCAGTGCCTTATAGTACTAGAGCCTTCCAAAGGAGCAACCATAACAGCGTAGGAGTGGCTTTATTTGTGTTAGCTTAAGTGCCTACCAATTTTATGTAAGATAAAACAGCCTAGGCCTTACCATTTTAAAATAGCTTCTGTTACTAGATTGCTCTAAACTTACACTTGCAACTGTAGCAAGCATATTTATGTGCTAGTATCTTACTTCCAAAAAAGACAATAGTGTTTCAAAGAGAGATTCAGCATCAGCTCCTGTAAATTTTAGAGACTGTTCTCATTAAGTGGTTTATTAAATAAACCCTAGGAACAACCAGGAGGCAGAGGACCCTTTATGGAAGAGTATTACTGATGATCTTTTACCCTGTAGGAGGATAACAGTGGGAAGCTTAAGCGGGGCTAGTGCTGCAGTTTAATTTTGAAACACTGCCACCTCACGTCGGCTTAGCAAGGAGGAACAATCCAGAGAGGAGATTCCTCCGGTGTCTGTCTGGCAGCACATGGCACGGCAGCCTTGCTCCCAGAGGCACTGCAGGTGTGCTCTCCCTTTGCAGATTAAGCATCCAGAACACATGAGCTATGAAAGCAAGTAATGGTGTTTGCTATGTCACCTTGTTATCTGTGTTGCAGTGGAGGATCATTCCTCCTTCTTTCTGACTCTGCAGGAAGGCTTCAGAGGAAACGTGCACACAGACAGTCCTCGGGTGCCAAGGCTGCCCTCACAACTGGCTCCATTTCACATTTGCAGTAGGGCTTGATGTATTGTTCTATTTTCTACTACTTCTGAGCAAGAACTGAAGTTTCTCCCTTCCATATCAGGGACACAACTGACAAGCAACTTCTGGTGTGGTTACTGGTTTAATATAGAGCAGAGAGTTAAAATGAGTGCTGTGGTTTTGTGGTCAATGGGAATGCTCGTGTGTATGATACTTTGGTTATACAGCTCTGCTACAAAAGGACTTTTTTTTTTTTGTAACTGACCTATGTCAAACAGGAGTTACATTACAGGCTGAATGGTGGAACTGAGACTCTCTATGCCTTTATTCCTGGCTAAAATTTCAGCACAAATCAGCCAAACACCTTAGGAGCAGCAGAGCTTGGGGACTTGCATCCAGTGGGCCTGGGAGCTGGGTCTGTTCAGACTGCAGAAATGGAAGCATTGGCCCTACCAGAAAATTCAGTGCTGAAGTTTCCAGAAAGGACTGTCCTGAGATGCCCTCTTCATACACCATCCTGTCTGAAAACAAACCACTTCTTGCTTCTTGGTCAGTTAGTTTTCAGCCTATTTAGCTCTCTGAGGTAGCTCACAAGAGGTAAAAGGTTCTCAGGCCTTCCCTGAGGATGGAGGAGGCTGTACAGTTTAGCTCTGTTTGCTGCAGTGTTTGTACTTGCATGAGCTGAATTAGGTGGGACTGTGGAAAGGGCTAGAGATCACCGAGCGTCCTCTCCTGCTGTCCCCCCAGTCAGCCTACATCGGCTCATCTTATACGTGTGTGTGTGTACTACTCACATACAAAAGGATTTCAGAATCATAAAATCACAGAATGGTCAGAGTTGGAAAGGATCTCTAGAGATCATCCAGCCCAACTCCCTGCTAAAGCAAGTTCCCCTCCATCGGGTCACACAAGAACATGTCCAGGCGGGTTTGGAAACCTCTACAGAAGGAGCCTCCACACCCTCCCTGGGCAGCCTGTGCCAGGGCTCCCTCACCTGAACAGCACAGAAGTTTCTCCTTGTGTTTATGTGGAACTTTCTGTGTTCCAGCTTATGTCCATTACCTCTTGTCCTGTCATTGGTCACTGCAAAAATAAAGTGTCACTCCATCCTCCTGACATCCACCCTATATGTGTTAAGTAAGGTGCCTAGTTCAGCAAAAACATAATTGTGTGTTTAGCTTCATGCATTTAACACTGGGCCTAACGTCAGTTTATGCTCACTTTAGGAGGTGTAATGCTCTCTTCACCTCAAGTAGTCACCTGCTTGATCCCCTATTCCCGCCTCTCTGAGACAGTTTGGCACCTGCAGAGCCTGCAAATATGTTGCACAAGGAGCGCAGGGAGCCTTGAAGTGCTCCTCTGGCTCCTATGAGCACTCGTTGGGCCGGCTCCTGGCCCTGGCTGGCTTCTTCCCCAGGCCCTGGGACTCCAGCCCTACCTCGGCGTCAGCCAGATGCAAGTAAGGAGTAAGAGGCTTGTAGGACACAAGAGATGAATCCAAAATGAAATGAGATGAGTGTCAGTAAATAAAACCTGGGGGAGCCATGAGATGGTACTGGGGAACTGTACAGCACACAGCAGAGTGGGAAGGTTAGGGATCTAATTAAAAATACTCCTCAGGCTCTGACCCAGAGCTAGCAGCCCCAGCTAGGCAACAAACACAGACTCAAAGCATATATAAACAGGCTTGAGAGTTTTGTCAACAGTCAAGAGCTGTGGATTAAGGGTGAAGCAGCATTACAATGCTGAACAGATTGACGTTTAAAATCTGCCTCAAATTAGGGAGATGCTGACACACTTTCCAAAACAATATCAGGAACAGCCTCAGCGCCAGGAGGCTGCATTTTCCAGTGCATTTTCCAGTTCAGCCTTCAGAGGGTCCTCACCAGTGAAATTCCCTCAGTTTCAGTTTGATGGAGATTCCTACATGGAAAAGTAAGTAGGGTTAAAGTGGAAGCCTATTGCAGCCCAGTCTCATGCCTGTTTAAAATGTCAGGCAACCACATCCTCTAGTAGCAAATTATTCAAAAACAGAGTTGAGAACTTCTGCCATAGAAAACTGATGATTAATCTGCCCATCTGAATATGAGGAAGGTATTATCCAAACTCTAGTCTGTTAGTAGCTGCCTTAGGTCGTGTAGCAAAGTGATTTATATTTTCCCATTACCCTACAATGTGTAACAGTTTTCATTATCTATCTAAATACTTAATCCTTCTTGACATTCAGCCTCCATTATGGGACAGATCCTGACACAATCGTAGCTCCTTTGGACCATTCAGTTCATGTCCAGCACCCAGAAATCAGAATTATCCTGCTAGCTGTGGAATTTACAGGTGGAATAGATGCAACTGCTCTTAACCATCCCTCAATGCTGGGGTTGCTTGTGCCCTCTATATAGCTTTGGGGAATTTCTGCTAGTAATAAGCTTGTCTGATGTGGCCATCCTCTGATGTCTTTTTGGCAGTAGACTATCAGAGAAAGCACAACTAAGATGAGACTTAATTTCCAGAACTGTGTTTTGCAGATATCCATGCTTGAAGTCATATGGCTGCATATGTAGGTGTAGTCCTTTGCCTGAACAAACAGGTTTCCCTGCTGCAATGAGACAAGTCTCCCATGCAAGGATCTAGAAGTTCCTTTTGCACAGTGAAAACAACAGGTGGTAGGTGGATTAAAAAAGCCAGAAATTGAGCTAGGTTGTGAGGAAGGAGATGAGAAGAGGAAGGAAGAAAAGCTAGCAATTAGGTCCAGAGAGCTGTTGCTTTGCAAGCTGAAGCAGGAGGAGAGGGAGTGAAACATTGTTTGGGTTGTCAGGAAGAAGAGAAAATGAAAGCTATGGCAAAGAACAACAAACATAGATAAGTTCAAGTGCTCTTTGAATCTGCAAAGGCTCATGTTAGACTAGGACTCATCACAATGCCATGCTATAGCACTACGTGGAGACGTGAGGAGAGTGACAGTCCTCCCTTCAAGGCAAAACAAATCCTGGGACTTCAGAGGCTCCCCAACACAAGCATATACTCATGAATGCACACACCCATGCAGTAAACAACGAGCATACACATACACATAGCATGACAGGAAAATGTTCAGAATTGCATTTAGCATCTCAAGAAACCTAGGCATTACAGACTGGACTGTGAAAATGCATCTGTGCAGCCTGCATTGCTATTGAAAATCTGTGCCCACCAGCCACTTGGTAGCCATCTGTCCTAGCCACTGAATATCAAGCAGAAACACTCCATATATGCTTGCTCAATTGCAATTCTGCTCACCTTAAGTTTGAGAGAAGCAGGAAACACCATCAGAATGACAAGCTGACAGCAACAACCCTGCAACAATATGCTGTGGCAGAAGAAAAAAAGAGAGAAAGAAAGGACATTTCCAAAAGAGATCAAGATGTGATGCTGATGTTACCACACCCCAGGGAGAGGGCTGAAACTTATTCAACTTATTTAATTTTAAAACTGTAGGTTCATTCAGATTTCCATTCCCAAAAGTAAGCAGCCAATTTCCTTCTTCCACGAATAATTCAGCCTTGCTTTTGTATTTACTGTTTCATATGTCATCTCCACCTTAGTGTGTAACAATCAATTTTGGACAACATCTCCCCAACGCTCTGGACAATATCTTCCTGTTTCCTATTTACAAATTTCTTCAGTTTCTAGACCAAAGCTACTGGAGTGAGTCCAGGAAAAGTGGAGGTTTTTTTTAGCCTGTAGCTGTGTATCAATCAGCAGGTCACCAAAGGTTTCTAGATCAAATGTTAACACTGCTTGGGAAGACATCCATAAGTTACTCCACATTTCAGCACAGGAAGGAGGAAGCAAAGAGTGACTCAAATAAAATCCAGGATTTCTTCTTTGCAGTAAGAGAAAAACAAATCTCTTCACAAATTTGCCAAAAACCATGATAGAAGGAAATCCACGCCATAGCTTAATGTGACTGCTTCTGAAGTCCATGAAGATATTCATGTAAGGTTTTTGTGGCCTTTGGCTCAGCCACAAAATGCACACAAATCACTGATCAGAAAAAAAGACCGTGCAAAACTCAGTAGAGAAATGAAACCCTGTCAGGACAGGATGATAGAGATCAAGATAAACAGGATGTGAATCCTAAAATGTAGGTTGGAGGGAATTTTTTTATTCCTAGAGAAAAAAGGTCTGAAAGTTTTGGAGATAGGTCCAAATTACCTTCAATATTTGGGAGACATTTAGGGTTGGGGTTCTGTCTCACTTTCAACCTAAGTACAACTAAGACAAATACTGAGAGAAGAGATCCTTTGAGTAATGCAGTCACTGGTGCTGAGCACAAGCTAAAGCAAAGTGTAAATCTGAAACAGATCCCAAACCTTGTGTTCAAGCTTGAAATTAAATCTCTCCCCTGCTAAGTTCCAGCATCTAGCTCTTCTGCGTGTGAAATAAAGCACATTATCTGAGACAAGAAATTCAAAAGCAGATATCTTTCTCATGCCAGGCTGGTGCTGATGGGATGAGGAGCTGCTTGCATCAGACAAGCTTGCTTTATACTCCCTGAAACTAATAAAGTAAAGGCTTAGCTATACTAGCATTTTGGCTGATAACGGAGGTATAATTTGCTAAGCTGTAGTCAAAGGATGTCTTCTTCTGTCTACTTATACCATGACTAAGATAACCTTACAGAAGTCACGCTGGAACTTGTTGGAAGCTCCATCTATGACCAGGACCAAAGTGCTTTCCCACTATCCAGTTCACAGAAGTTCAGATAAGGATCAGCTATTCCTGTCTTTAAGCTTTGAGCTAACTGCTGTCAGTCTCATTAAACGTGTAACATGCTCAAGAACTTGTGCAGGGCAGAATTTTGCCAGAGGGCAAAATCTGGCCAAGGGTATAAAGGCTCCAAACATCCAGCGTGGAGGAAAGCAGGCCTCTCAATGAGGTATCCCTGAAACCAGTAATAAAAGGTAATCTTCCTTCCTTCCTTCCTTCCCATAAAATAAAGTAACAAATGGTTTCTGCAGTGCTGACAGAACTTGTTGTTTGCTGAGGCTGAGATATAGCCATTGGCTGTTTATCTAATGCAGATAAATAAGCAGATATCAGAGTAAAGGTCAATGAAGTATTTGCCCTATCCCTAAATTACACAAGAGTGTGTCATCATGCAGATTGTAGCTCAGAGTAGCTACCCTGGCTTGTATTTTAGCTTGTTCTTTTCATCCCAGAAGTGAACATTCCTGCTTTTGACATGTATAGGGAGTGAACAAAGTTCAGGAGGCACCGAACAGAGGGAGAGCTCTCAAATGTTTTCATGGGAAAAGAGCTGCTGGCCAAAACAACAACTATGTCAGTAGCACATGTACATATTCAGAAAGTACATTTTATGAATCCATGGGTTTGTAGTCAGAATGTCACAAAGCAAAAACAGAAAAACTCATCCACATAGTTTACCCAAATATGTGGCCCAACATGTATTTGAGAGGAGAGAGGGAACGGGGTGGGAGGAGTTTTATGTGACTAAAAGAGGGGGTTTTTGTGTGTGGCCATACTAAATATGAAAAACATGGGTAAGAGCCATGGGAGAATACAAGGAAATCTCTTTGGAGTAGCTAGAGGTCAAACCTTGTTTCCTTGGACTTTAACCTAAATGCAGGGCGTGCAAGTAACGAACCTGAGTGCAGATGGTCCTCTTCTGGCCAGGGTGGACACGTTGCTGGACACAAATGTCGGTGGATCACTTGCACCTGTCTGAGAGGGCATCTGGGCTCCTACTATACATTGGGGTTGTTCTTGCTCACGTTGCAGGGAAGTCTGCCTAAGGAATCACTATATTGAACAGGATGTGGAAAAAACAATTCTCACTTTTTATTTCATGACTGCCATAGTGCCCTGAGGCCTTAGCTGCTGCAGGAGCTCTGCAGTGCAAAGCATCACATCATATGGAGCAGACACCTTTCCTGGCTTCTGGCATCCCTCTCTGCTTCCAAGGAAGAGTCACTCCCATGGGATGCTCTGCAGCCCCATGCTCCCCTTGCTCAAGGGGAGCGCCTTTACATTGGCTCAGGACTCCAGCACAAGTTCCACTCCAGGAGTTGCATGTGTGAGCCTATCTTCTGGCTCTGTCTCACCTCTCTTCAGCATCTCTGACTTACCAGGCCCTCAACTAAATAGAAAAGTAGCTGCTTTATGCCTCTGTGACTTCATGCAGCAAATTTGCTCCTGCAGCTAGCTCTATGCCCTGTATTATGTCACTAGAAGGTGGGATAATACAAGGCCAGGTCTATTTTCATATAATGTCAAGATATTTGGGACAGTAATGTTTTCCAAGCCTCCTTTACTCATCTTCAGGAATTGCAAGCCTTGGAAAAACAGATACTTAGGCATACGATTCAGGCATAAGGCTGGTGCAGTGAATTAAAAACAATACAAGAAAGTACCTTAACTGTTACTACTATGAATTTGAGAAAGCTGAAACCTGTGGCCAAAGCCCCACAAGAATTTATGTTCTGGTATAACTGAACCCTCCCGGGAGATTCCTGGGTCAAGATAGAAGAAATAGACAATTTATGGCATTCCTTACGTATTCATCTCATCCCCCAGCATGTAGCTGCCATTTACGTTAGCTGTAGATTTTATTCAGACAAATGACTTTTCCTGCAAGCTACTGAGAAATGAGAACAACAGAAAAGTCAGATGTGAAGGAGCAGGGAATCAGAAAAAAAAAGTTCATTATAATGATTACGTATCCACAGCAGCAAGTTATCACAGACGAATAACTTCAGCTATGGCTGAAAAATGGTAGAGCGGTTACACGGTGCCAGCTGAACAGATGTAGTTGTTGAAAGAACGAAAATGTGAAAGACCTGTCAGAACTATTAGAAAACATATATTCTAAGGTCCAGCATCCTTCTCCCTGAAGACAAAAGAAGAGACATCACCTGCAACTTTCATTTGTAAAAGATCCTGCTTCAGAGAGGTACTCTGAAGTGGGCTCAAGCCAGCAAGATCTGCAGAGGTCAGGTGATGTCTGTGTGGCAGATGCATTAAGGTAACAAGTTCGTCTAGTGGCTAGGATGCTCTGTACGTGCCATAGTTAAGAAAATACTACTTTCACCAGAAAACAGCTTTCTAAAAATGGGAAATTTGCACTTCCTGCCTGTCTGGCCCAAATCCAGACTTTGAAAGTTATCTGTCAAAAGCCACAACAATTGCTCTTCAGCTTTGGTGTAAATGATTCACCCTTTACCCCAGTCATCTGCTTGGATTATTCAAATCATCTACAGTGCCCAAAAATGACCAGCATCTCAAAGTTGGCCTTGCTGTCCCCCAGTGATACCTCTTGCAGTCACAACTGAGAGCAAGGCATCACTCAGTCCCCAAAGTGGAAGGCCATGCCCCCCAGGCTGTCAGAAACAGGTCCCTCATACAGCAGAGCAGAAAATAACCCACTAGAAAAACACGGCCTTTTGTTTTACCAATTATCACTTCCCCATTTAGCTGCTCCAAAACAATTGCCAAGTTATTTGTGGGGTTTATTTTGCTCCCTCACTGAGGCAGCTGCTACTTCTTTGCTTTCAGGCCACCACTCAGCAGCTGGCCAGCCAAGGAGCAGGGGGACACTGGAGTAGCACGTTACATGCGCTTTCCCACAGCCTCACTTCTGAGGAATTGCTCACATCGACTAAATACAGACACTTTGTGAGTATGACACATAGATCTGCTGCATGTGTTTTCATAATGCCTAAAAAAACTGGGTCCTAGGAATTCTCCAACTTTCTTTTAATGAGTAAAACTGTACAAAATAAGAGGTGGATTTCACTTCAAGCTTTTTCTCTATTTGTACACAGATAAATTATTCATGAGGTATAATCAAAAAACGTCTTTACATTCTCTAAGTTTCTATTAAAACTTTCAGAAGGCAAGAGCCAGCAGATTTTTTAAGGACATTTAAGGCATTTCTGTTTAATAAGAGATCGATGTAGCAGCATTGTTGTTCTTGATAAATGTAATGTTCTTAAAGGCTTCTCTTTTTACCAGGATACTAACAAAGGTTTATTTGAATGATGATATATTTATGATTTATGTATTTGACAACCAGCTTTGGAAACAAAGCGTTGGTTAGAAGAGATGTATAATTATGTGCAGCCACATGGGAGGTCTCATATATTTCATACATAGATGAGGCAAGCTTTGCCTTTAAAAGCAGCTTTTGGCCTCAGCTGAGGCATTGTTGATACTAAAGTTTGTGAGCATTTTTAGGAGTATTCAGGGAACTTTCCTTTAGGGGTGACACTAATTATTCCTGATGCCAACCATAGGGGCCAGATGCCTGAAACTACTGGAAGTCCACTTTAAATTATCTGTTTTCTATGAGCCTCATGTTTTTGGAAGCATGGATCAAATTAATCATATTATTAAAACAACAGCGAGGAAACCAGTGACTGCAAGCACGGGCATTGGTCCAGGGAGAATTAGATAATTAATAGCAGTTGCTACAATCTGACTTGGGCACACCTGCTAAACTGGGAAAGCCAAAGCAGTATTTATTTTGATGCATTTTTGTGGGAGAGTGTTTGGAAAGCTAAGGATATTGTAACATTACTAGTTCATGTAGTTTTAAGTCTGAATAGTCCATAAATTATTGAATTTCACTGAGTTGTTAAGGCATGAGACTTATGTGTATCCAACTAGGGCTATTAAAAGCAAGAATGTTGTGGATAATGTTGCCAATGTTAATTAAATGAAAGAGTATCAGTTGGAGAATGTCCCCCTTTTCCAGCCCCTGCTAGCTATGATTTATAGCTGCTTGGCCTGGAGGTGTGGAAAATTTTGACTGAATTGCTGCTGTAAGCTTCTTCTTTAGCAGTGAAATTAAGCTATTATTCTATACAATTTGTTAGGAATTAAATAAAGAAATGTATTTCTTTTAATAATGATGTTGGTTTAGAATGTTGTAAGGGTTTGCAAGTTGAAGCCCAAAGGATTTCCATGATGATTACTTGAAGCAAACAGCAGGTAGCCTCTCTACGATTATTAATTTCATAGAATCATAGAATAGTTTGGACTGGAAGGAACCTTTAAAGGTCATTCAGTGGTGACTGCAAAGAAAAAAAGCCAACAAGGAAAAAAATAAAGCAGTCACAAATCTGGAATGTACTTTTTCAGCATCCCCTGGGGAAGGGATGGGGGTTCCTATGTTTTGCCAAATATGAAGACATCTATTACAGAATCTTGACAGAATCTTAAAGGTTGGAAGCGACCTCAAAAGATTATCTAGTTCAACCCCCCTGCCAGAGCAGGACCACCTAGGAACTCATCCAGCTGGGGTTTGAATGTCCCCAGAGAACAAGACTACACAACTCATTTGGGCAGACTGTTCCAGTGCTCCCTCACCTTCGCAGTGAAGAAATTCTTCCTTGTATTTCTTTGGAACCTCTTATGTTCCAGCTTGTACACATTGGCCCTTGTCCTATCACTCGACATCACTGAGAACAGCCTGGCTCCATCCTCCTGACACCTACCCTTTATGTATTTGTAAACATTAATGTAGTCACCCCTCAGTTTCCTCTTCTCCAAGCTGAAGAGCCCCAGCTCCCTCAGCCTCTCATCATAAGGGAGACGCTCCACTCCCTTCACCATCTTTGTGGCCCTGTGCTGAACTCTTTTCCAGCAGCTCCCTGTCCTTTGTGAAGTGAGGGGCCCAGAATTGGACACAATATTCCAGATGAGGTCTCACAAGTGCAGAGCAGAATGGGAGGAGAACTTCTCTTGACCTACTGCCCACAGCCCTTTTAATACACCCTAGGAGAGTCTATAAATTAGGAAATACTTGAAAAAGACTGAAACAGGAAAAGATGCTCATCATAGGATGGTGTGGTGAGGGGCAAGTTTCCTATTAACCCTAAGAAAAGTTTGAGGCAAAAAAACTCCTGAGAAATCCAGTGGGAGCTCTCTGAACAAAATTCTCGATTTAGTTTTGAGCTACAGGATTTGATTATTTTTGAAGACTTGTTAGAGAGCAGAACCTGTTGTATACCATTATGGTTAAGAAGAAACTTTCCTAAAAATGCAGATGAAAGCCTATTAGGCAAAGTTTGAGGAATAAAATGCATCAGCCACCAAAGACCAACTTGTAATGGATTTGATTTATAAAATGTCACCTGACCATTGAAAAGGGGATTAGAATAATTATTCAGCTAAATATAAATGGATAGGGAAATATATCATTTACTTGGTTGATAATAGCTAAAATAACATGCTGAAGTGTTTTGACCTAAGAATGAAAGATTACTTTCTAGTTTAATTACTTCTTGAAACAGTTTAAAAATAATTATACTCACACAGTTTGATTACCTGCCACGGTGTTGCAGCATATAATGTAAAAACTATTTGCTTTCTAGCAATCCTCACATTTCATCTAAACATATTCTTGCTGTTGGGACAGAAAGACCCTGTGTCTGGGGAGTTTTTACCTATACATGTGTGATTCATGAGATGCTGATATTTATGCACAATTATTCATTTCCGGTCATTCTGAAACCAGGATCGGTAAGACTGAGGGATTCAATGCCTCTTTTTTAAGTGTGTAGGAGGAAGATACAGACATTGTAGACACTTTATTCATAGGTGTTTTGGGTTAGACTGACAACTAAAAGGTAAGCAGTGCAAGCTAAGATAAAAAAAATGATCAGATAAAATAATTAGAAATATTAAATTGTATGTGATGTACCCCAAAAAAAAGGCAAACACCCAAATAAAGATATAAATAGCATATGAATATTTATTGTTTAAAAATCAACAGAAAGGATCAGCAACTACTGTAGGCTTTCACTTAAAATTTTAGTAAGCTCTAATTGTATTGTGCGCTGCATAGGTTATGATTTATCTTGCAATATTAACAATATTCCAAAGAAAGGCTGTAATCTTGTTATCAGCCCAGCCAGGAGGGTCTCTCCCAACCCTGAGGGGATACTTCAGTTTTGCAGAAACATAGGTTGGGTGTATTTAGAAATTAAATGTTGACTTAATGTCAGTGAATTTCATTGTAGTCATGTAAGTATGTTACTGAGAAAGGTTATAGGAAACCTTTTTACTGGTTGAGAAGGAAAATGAAAATGTGCTGGTTTTCTATGTTTACTAGAATTTGTTTTCGTTTATCATGAAGATAAGACAACATGAATATATAGCGATGATTTCTATTTTGTGGAAATCATTTGTAGGGCAAAATGATATTAATTGCCTTGATTAAAAGTTAATTAGAAAGGGAGAATGTAAAATAGATACAGCAGGGCCTAAACAGCCTATTTAGGGGAAGAACTCTTCTAAACCTTCATAAGGGTGACACTTCTGGACAGCCCACCACAGCACGGTTTCATGGCTGTGCTGAGTAGCCCAGTTAAATAACTGCTTTACTGATAGCAATAAAGAAAATTACCTCTACATTTCAATGTTAATGAACCCCCAAGGTTTCTACAATAGTTTTTAAACCATGGGTCAGAAATGAAGCTGGTAAAGGCAAGAGGTGTTAATTGTCTGGTTTTTAATCTGAAGATAATCCAAGTGCTATCTTTGCCAATGCATCCAACAGAGAAAGATTAGATCTCCTGCCTCTGGATTTCTGAGATTTCTGAGTGGTTTGATCTGGAATTTTTAAAGTATTCCAGATTGTTTATTCAGACCCAGGGCCTTCTCCCATCAGTCTCATTCTCCCATGAGCATCATTTAAGTTATTTTATTAGAAGAAGATAACAACTGCAAGCGCAGGCCCAAATCTTGTCTTTTAATGTACTTTTAGTGCTGACATTGCTAGGAAAATCTCTCAAAATCTACTTTTAAAATATCAGATGAAGTGATATTTTTGTTACTACTAACAAAAATATTCTGAAGAATACTCTGCCCAGAGGAAATTTTCTCAAACGTACACAAAGTGCAGAAGCTAGAATAAGAACACAGTGTAAAGCATCCTGGGCTGTGGAGTTTTCTCCCATGAGAAACAAGAGTGGGCTTGTGCTATGTACCCTCAGAACCTGATACTCTTTTCAAGTGTATGTAGCAGAAACCATCTAGAAGGTCACCCAAAACAACCTTGCATGAGTCCCCAAAGGAGGGAGTGAAATTAGTCTTTTTCTGTCTTAGTCGATGTGAATCTCCTCGACATACAAGGTGCTTGAACACTGCTGTAAAAGATGCATTACAGAATACAGGGTTAGGCATGCTGGATCAATAGTAGCTTCTGCACAACTAATTCTCACTATAGCTTCAGGAAGCAAATCCACTGTATTTATACTTTATAGGATTTTCATTAAGTGCTGTGCTGTTTATATTGGCTTTATATTTAAGGACCTTATGCAGACCTAAATCTGATTTCTGGAACTTAGAGAGGGATTGTGTGTCTCAGTTGAGTAAAATTTAATCCTGAGCCAAAACTTTGAGCATAGTCAGTGATCTGCAGGGTACGGGCATTACTCTACCAGTTAAGTGCTGTCAGAAAATTATCCTCTTTGATCTCCAAAAAGCAGCTGACCTACACTGGTTCTGTTACACAGGATTACTTCAATTGACTTTGTCCATCTACACATTGTTGAGATCAACACATAAGTAGAGTTTTGATGCCTTGACAGAAGCCTGTAAATATATATTTGTATAGCTTGAATGGATGGTGACTTGTTCCTGAAGAAAATAAATGGCATCTGATATTTTCAGCTGTGACCAGGATATTGATCAGTTCTATTTCTTTTTCATGTTAGTTTCCAGCACAGAAATCTTCTGTTATTTTGCTTATTCAGAAGAGCATCCTGTATTCTCAAGCAACACTTCATCCACCCAGCAAGTGAAGTGCTCTTTTTACTCTTGGAGCATAGCAGGATTTTCTCCTTTTTCTTTTTTAAACTCATTTTCTTCCTATTGCCATGGACTGACATTGGCATGACCTTCCATGGAACCACCCAAGAGCTTTGCCGATATACGCTTCCTATCCCTTAAAAGGAGAAGCAGCAGGAGAGCCTCCAAGCTGCCTACTACGAGACAATCCATGTATCTGGCAAACAGCCCCTGAGCCCTTGTCCTTCCTTTGCTGAGAAGAGGTCAACAACTGTGGTCAACAGCAAAAAAAAAAAAAGTTGTTCAAATGCATATGTGCTATCTGGCTGGAGAGCCCACCATGCCATTGGGAGGTCATTTGCCAGGTTATGGAGGTGAAGTACCAAAGAACATGCCTGGCACAGCACCAGTGCCTATGAAGAGGACACAGACAGCCTGGGTCCAGTGCCATCCTCACAGATGGGCACATGTGCAAGCATCCAAGGAGATATAGGTGGAGCACCTATTTTGGGGTAACCTGTAGTGGGCATTTGAATTTCTCTGAATTTCTGTGCCCATGACTGAAGGGAGGTACCATCCCCAATCGCAGTCAGTATCCAGCTGCAGAAAAGCTGCAAGCTGAACTTTGAACTCGGAGTCCTTCGTCTACACCTCCTTCAAGGACATTTACATGGCTAGGGTGATCCCAAGGGACCTGAATCTGTGAGAATCAGACTTAAACACAGCCTTAAGCATATACTGATGAGTGTATTTCACCTCACAGCTGAGAAAGGGAATGTGTCCTTTTGGGGCACTTGTAATGGGCAGCAAGAGGCACTGTGAAGAGACGATGCCTCTGATACACCCAGTCATAGGACACTGCTCTAAGTGCAATGCACTTGAAAGACTAAAAGGAATGAAAACATTAATCTGGCTTTGAAAGAGAAACACAGTGAAGGCTGAGTCATTCTGACAGACTTTAAAATTCTTAACATGTGCTGAAAAGCATATCTGCCTCATTTGTCTTCAGCCTCTCCTCTAATTATTGATAACAGATCTGTGTGGGTTTAGTGTGACAGTAACAGCTAGGAAGCTAGGTAAGGTCATCAAACACATTTTATATGAGCCATCAATAGCAATATTCCGTCACTAGCACCATAGGCTGGATGGAAATCTGTGCTCGTTCATTTCAACTGACATCAATTTAATGATATCATTCTTCATAGATCACAAGTGTTTTCAAACTTCTTTTCAAAAAAATACTGTGGAAAATAAGACTTACAAGGCAAAACTTGCTACAAAGTTATCTGCAGTGAAGGTGACCCAGGCAGAAACACAGCCATGAAAAAATGAGGTGCAAGGCCAGAGAGAGGAGTGCATTTTGGGAGCTGGGATTCACCTGCTACATCAATACTCACAGAATCACAGAATGGTAGGGGTTGGAAGAGACCTCTAAAGATCATCTAGTCTAACCAACTACTTAAGCACAAATTCTTCCTTCAGTTACTCTTGAACATGTCTAGTATTCCATTTCATAGCACACGGGAGCTTGTACATCACATCAATATGGGACAGCTCAGTCATCTCTCTCCCAGCAAACACAAGGTGCTTTCCTTAGCTTTTGCACCAAAAGTATGGTATATAAAAGAGTGACTTTAGATCTTTGATATTCTGAATCTTACGTGTGTTTAAAAAAAACTAATCCAAAATCTGATCCCTTAATAGGCTACTATGAGATTTTCTTTTGTGGAATGCTTCATGAGTATATGATAGCAAGTTGAAAACTGCTGATCTTGCAGCTTTTAATACAGAAATAGGCTGTGAGTTTGGAGAAATGTAGCAAACATTTGGCAGCTTAACACCACACTGCAGACCAGTTTTCTCAAACCATCTTGGCCCAAATCACATCTCCAGACTCGTGCAAAGACACAGCAAGATTATAGCCCTAAACACGTATCCTCACACATGGCTGCCTTCTCTTCTCCCAGGCCTCTTCCAGCTGCTGAGCTCTCCTTACAGCCATGACAGATGTGCAATGTGCCCTACTTCGGCCTGTTTACATTTAAGCTGGCCTGTCCCAGCTTTCACGGTTGCATAACATCAGGAGGGAGAGCATTATCAGGAAAGCATTACATAGATTAGCATCTTATTTTAACAATGCTGTGGATGAAAACCACAGCACCTCAGGAGCAGAGGACCCTTTTGCCTGTCAGGAAGCTCTCTCCACTGAGTAAGGCTTAGCACTGCCAGCCTGTGTCCCACCAGATTTCCCTCTAATTGCATCTGTGCACACAACAAAACAAACATACTCATGGTCCATTTACACTCTTTAATGAAAGCAGCTTTCAGAGGCAAGGATGTCGCTGCAGACTGCGTGTTTAAAAGTATGCAACAGTTCAGAGAGGAAGATAAGCTTGTTAAAATTTGTCTTTACTTGCCAAACCTGAACAAAAGGTTGCCTATTATAACTCCAATGGTATGACGAACTGCCAGCAGCAGCCATAGGAGCTGCAACCCATGGCACACACCTTCTTGGCTGCTTCCAAAACCTTCCAAAATCCTGCTGGGAGTGCTGTAAGCACAGCCTGGCAGCAATGGCTGTCAGAAGAGCTGGGAAGGCAGGGGACAGATGAAGGGCATAGGCCCAAGGGATTCAGTGGTTTTCACCACCAGCCTGATGCCTCATGACTGCCTTCTTCCATCTGAACAAGCAAGCAATGCCTAGAAAAAGGAAGATGAAGCCAGATGCCCTGGGGTGGGGTTTGACAGTTCCTACTTTTAGGCATTTATAGGTCACTTGAGAAGAGCGTAGGAACACTGTCAGAGTATGCAGGAATAAAGCAAAAGAGGCGAAAGCACTCTTGGCGTTAAACCTGGAAAGGGATGTAAAGGACAAAAAGAAGTATTTCTTCAAGTATATAAGGAAGACTAGGGAGACTGTGAGCCTGCTGCTGAACGAGGTGGATGCTCTAGTGATGGAGCATACAGAGAAGACGGAGCTACTGAAATGACTTATTTGCTTTAGTCTTTCCTGCTAAGGCCAGCCCTCAGGAATTCCAGACCCTAGAGGACAGAGAGAAAACTTGCAAGAAGGAAGACCTCCACTTGGTTGAGGAGGATCATGGACCCACCACTTCATACAACAGGTTTGGGCTGGATCTGAAAGATTGTCAAATTGCAATCCCCCTGCAGGGCTGAGACACTTTTCAGTAGACCAGGTTGCTCAAAGCTCCATCCAGTCTGGCCTTGAATCCTTCCAGAGATATAACCATTTGGTTATCTGTAACATGGGATGTGACAAGACAAATTCCTCCTCGAGCATGCAGCTCACACGTTGGCCCAGACAGAATCCTACTTGCTTAGCCATCCAGGTGAACCACGCAGGTTCAGACCCATGTCCAAAGCCACGTATTATTGCTTCCTGGGGTTGCAATCAAAGCAACTGATGAGGTAGAACTGAATCAAGACTGTTACGTTGTGTGAATATCTTCCAGGATATTTACTTGAGAAATAGGACTCAAATGAGCAATTTCTTGATTATATGTGAGTTCTCCTGAGAGGGAGAACTGCTTGGAGCTTGAAAAGGGGAACACTCACATGACCTCGAGTGTCCCAGAGTAATCTGTTAACAATTCTTCTAGTTCAAGTACGTGGTATTAAAAATATCAAACACTTCAGCCATTCCCTGTTGTTAAAAGGAAATGAATGCAGCCAGTTTCATACCCTTAGCACTATTTCACAAACAGAGCAGTTAATCAGTGACACCACCAGGCTAACTTCATAAAACATAGTGTCACACAAACCTGCCTGTGTTCCAGACACTGTCAATAAGTAATGTACTTTTATAACATGTCCCAAATTTATGTTGTCTTCATTTTTCCTGAGCCTCTCTTCACATGATGGAATAAGTATTTAAACCCCTTCACTTTATCTACATGATTCTTGCAACATTAAATCACTAACTGCTTTGGAAAGCTATGGCCTATAGCCTGATTTCCTGTGGCACTTGTGGGGCTTTTTTCTATTCTGTGCATTTCTTTTGAAAAGGTAGGGCTTCTATATACTTTATGCTAGTAAAAGTGCATTAACATATTTCCTTGGACAAAACACCTAAAAATACCATATATGCTTCTGCAAGACAAAAAGAGATGGCACTCAATCTGACATCAGGGCAAGCTTGTACTTCTGCATGGTAGCATAAAGCTGTCCAAAGGTGAGCTTATCTGAGTTTCTGGTGATTCTTCCTGAATACCAGGTGGCTGCTTTCTCCCTGTTACTGGTGAAATAATGATAAAAGAAAAAAAGCAGATAGCTTGCATACAGCATGCCAGACTCCAGCCATCACCAGATGCCAGTACAGTAGCGTAGCTTGTAGGCTTCATATTTATTCTTGGAAAAGTTTGCCATGGGGCAAGACAAAGGAGTTGAATTACAGCACCGATGCACCTTTGGAGTCACCTTCTCCATCAGCTCCTGCCACTCTGGGCTGACAGCTGAGGGATAAGCCCATGAATTTAGAAGTATCCAACCCATAAATTTCCAGGCATTAAGTGCAATTACATTAATTGACAACTATGTTCATAGGTTGAGGGCAGCATCTGTGGAAGCCAAAGATGACAGTGTTCGGATGATGTCAGTTGTTTTCAGATGAAGTCAGGTGGCCAATGACACTGCACACAAGGAGGTCATGGAAATCTCAGAGGCTTCTGAGAGCATCAATCACCTATCTTCATATTTCATTTGGGTTGTTGGAGACAAACTCAGTGCTGCATCAAACTGAAGCCTGCAGTTTCCACATATACTATACACATATACACTGCTTTCCATATTCAGCACACAAGGAACAGGAAAGCGCAGCAGAATTTGTTATTCCCCATTTTACCTGAGTCGCACAGGTTGGACTGGGTGCCACACAGTCATACCTAATAGAGAAAACAGCAGTGTCAAGCCAGGGGAGTGGCTTTCACATACGGCCTTGTAGTGCCACCTTCAGACCAAACCAAGAGAGGGCCTAGAGCTCTCAAGCAGCAATAGACGTAGTAGCCTACTCCACCTTCAGCTGCACGCAGCCAGAAATACTCAGCCCACAGGGAAAGCAAATCAGAAACAAGGCCAAACTTCAGCTCCAGACTGAACTTTCTTTCCCTCCCATAGGACAAAGGCAAACAGAAGGATCTGGCTACTAGCAATGCTAGGCCATCAAAAGCCGTGTCCAAGTCTGCAAAGTCCTAAGTCAGGCTGGTTTACTACTGAAGAAGGTATTTTCACAGAGTATCCTATCCCGAGTCTGCCTCTGAGAAGATCTTGCGGGTCCTTTTCCATTTCTAAGGTGTCAGGCACTAATATTACGGTCCAGTAAAAACTAGTATAAAATAAGCTCAGAATTTTTAGAGAAACCCTAACTAAATGACCTTCTGAGCAGCAATTTTACAATCACGACCAATTATAGGCACAATAGTCATGTTGAAACTATTCTGAGGGATAAATGATAGCATTTAAATGCCTGGTCTACAGATGCAATGGTTTTATAGAGCCAGAAGTTTCGAGTAGACGTAAACAGCAGAAACCATAAATCAGAAGATGCATTAAGCATTTGGCTTTTGGTATTTTTTTCACCCTCAAGATGAACAGTGATAAGGTCAATTCCAGCTATTGATTACTCCAAAAGAGTGATTTTATTAACATACAGAACCTTACATTCTCAAATTACTGAGGTATCAGTTACGTATTTTCTAACCTAGTGCAATCTTTCTTAACTATAACTGATAACCCGTTGTTCTAATTCTCTCTTCAAAGCAGAACTACTGAAACACCAAATCACATTCATCTCTCCTGTTCTCCTTTCTTTGTTTTACCATTCTTCCAACCTCCAGTATTGCTAATCTCTTTTACAGAAAGTTTTACAGTTTTAATGTGTTTTATTGGCATATGCATGTGAACTAATTGGGAATGGCTGGAGGCAGAGGAGTCTGTCATTAGCACAATGACACATTTATCAAATATAACCTTGCCTCCATATAGGCAAGCTCATCTTGCAAAATAGATGTAATGAAAACCAAGAGCTGACAAGACTAATACCTCTCAGCCTAAAGTATTGTTTGTAAAGTGCAAGATGTTTAAACCTCTGTGTTGTCATATTGATATGACATATTCTTAGTAACCTAGTAAAATCTATCTACTTCTGTCTTAACCAGTCTTTGGGGATTTTTCTGTTAACATATTTGTTTTGTTATGATTGCGCTTTGGGGTGGGTTTTTTTTTTTTAGCAAAAATAACCAATATTTATCAGTGATTTGGTGACATTATACAAAACTTCTTTAAGGCTCAAGACACAAAACATACCATTTTGGGGGACAGCTTTCAGTGACAAAGCTCTTGCCTGTGACATACTGGGATCCATGTAGCTCATCTGAAGACTTTTTGGCTTCCTCCAGCATTCTGGAGAGGAAATACCCCAAGAGAAATGCTCACATGACATTTTAGGCCTCAATATTCTCTGTGCATCGGGGCTATGACAACATTGGGAAGTTATTAGTGTTAATAGTAGGGAGTCATTAAGTTACTTGGTTCTTTGAAGGCTGTAGCAAATTTCTTTGTCTATATATATATCCACAACATCAGGAATAATCTGAGGGGTTCTTAGTGCTGCCTTGACACGTATTGGTTCACAGATCAGAGATAGGAACTTAAAGGCTGACCTTTGACCAGCAGAAGACTGAGTAAGGAGATGGCTAACACATGCTGAGGCAGTTTTTTCCTACAGCTTGAGAGATGATGGAGAACTGGAAAGAACGGGAAGTTACGAGCCACAAGATTAAAAAGCCAGAAATAACAGAAAAGGAAATTTTAGAAGGACTGGCAGAGAGGAGAATGCGAATGACACACGGGGAGTACTGTCTGGGAAGCGAACAGATGGGCAAGGCTGTTGTGGCAGAGTCTTGGTGCCCCTTGCTGCCAGACTAACTAGGATGACAAGAGAGCCAACGAGACATCAAATAAAGAATAATATAAATAACACATTATTGCACTGAGGAAGTTTATTCAACAATATTACGTTCTTTGGGGGGTTATCTTGGAGGTAAGAAAATAAATGCTGAAGTCAGGAGCTCTAGCAAAAAAAAACCTCAAATCCCTGTTAGCTTATGTATACACCATGTCACCCAAACGGATTTGCAGCAAAAAAAGGCTGAGCCTTCATCTGAAAAGTTAGCAACTAGAGGAGGAAGGAGACAGAAGAATGTGGGGTAGACACTTTAGGACTAAAGCTGGACAGTGGGATAGAGTTTTCGGGAGGAGCTGTCACAGGGAAGTTATGCACCAGGGGAAAAACAACAAGCAAACAAAAAAAAAAAAACCAAAAAACGACGAGAATAATCTTTGCATCCTCAACAGCAGGAAAGCCGTCTGGTGAGGCTCATATTTGAAGCATTCAACACGTGCCAGAATCGAGGAACTACTCCTCCCGAGGACAGCCAGCCAAGGGCACCCCGCTCCCCGCTGCAGCCTCCCACAGCTGCCACGCTTCCGCGGGTGGACCGCGGAGGGGAACTCTATACAAACGCCCCTCGAGGTCTGTGGTGGGCATGGCGGGCGGGGTTGGGCCGAGGGAGAAGGTCCATAGTGCCGCGGCCCGGCACGTGCGCCGCCTTTTGGTGGCGGCGGCGGCGGCGGCC
>WBNH01002456.1:208430-227755 GCA_013401255.1 Urocolius indicus | reverse complement strand
ATGGGAGTTGCTATCAGCTCATGGTCTGAGATGTACGTGGGTCAGTGTTGCCTTGTGGACTGACGTGGTCATAGTGCGGTGTGCACCATGTGGAGAAGGAGGAGAGATTTGAGNGACGTCCTCTGGCTAAGGTGGGCTGGATGGGCATCACTGCCCCTCATGGTTTGAGGTGGATATGGGTCAGCATCCCCTCACAGTCTGAGGTGGACCCGAGTCAGTGTCATCTCATAGTTTGAGGCAGAGATGGGTCACTGTCCTCTGGCTGAGGTGAAGCAGATGGGAGTTGCTATCAGCTCATGATCTGAGATGGACATGGGTCAATGTTGCATCGTGGGTTGAGGTGGTCATAGTGCGGTGTGCCCCAGGGGGAGAAGGAGGAGAGATTTGGAGGTTACTGCCATTTGGAGTAAGGAGAGACCCCGAAAGAAGAGAGATTCCCACAAAATGAGCCTGGGATGCTGAGATGGGGAACATGGGAATCACTGTCACCTCATGGCCAGAAGTGTGCATGGGTCAGTTCTTGTCTGGGTAGAGGAGGTGTGACGACGTCCCCCACGCTGAGGGGATGTCCAAGGGGAAGAGAAGTTCCCCCAGGATCTGTCTCTGAGGCTGAGGAGGGAGGAGTGGGGCTCATTAGTCCAAGCAGGTTGATGCCCCCCACATAGAGATTTGCAGTGACCTCTGCTTCACTGAGGAGAGCCCAAAAGGGGGAAGAGATACTCCCTGAATGAGTGTGTGGGGCTGGGGAGAGAGGTTGCTGCCCCTCACAAGCATGAGTGGTAGAAGGAGTCCTTGGGGCTGTGGATGCTGCCTCAAGACATGGAGTGAGTCGTTGGCACTCCACAGACGAGGGGCAGGACAGGGTGTGGGGAGGATGGAGCTCTTCTTCCTGACAGGAGATGATTGGGGGACATCCCACGGGTGACAGTGTAGGGGCAGGCCCAGGGCTGGGGGTGACCTCCACATCGGCAGCGCTGCAGGGGGAGGGAGGTCTTGTGGCCCTGGGGAGAGCTTGCCCCACTGCTCCCCTTCTGGAGCCAGGAGCAGCAAAGGAAAGGACCCACAGAAAGTGGGGGGCAGCTCCAGAGAGGGTCTGCAGGCGTGCAGACCCTTGTCTGTCGAGTGGTGGGCTGGACCATTTCCAGAGGGCTGGTGTCCTCCTGACGTGGATCAAACCCCTCATAGATAATGAGAGGGTGAGGACTGCACCCATCCCCAATAACCTCTTCCCACCTGGCTTTCGCTGACCTCCCCACACCGAAGGAGCAGGTCGTGGGAGGGGAAAAAACACAGCACGATGCCTCTGCTGTGGCTTTGGCAAAAGAATAAACCTTGTCCTCGGATGGGTGGTGGGGGCGTGGGGACGGCCGTAGGGTGGCTGGTGTGAGACTGAAGGTCGAGGACAAGGGAATGGAAATGTTCCCCTCCAGCAGGAGAGGACTTGGGGCAGAGAAGATGCTGACCAGAGGAAGGGTATGGAACGTGACTCCAGGCTCGGTGGGAATTTAAAAGCATCCTCCAGAGAGAGCTGCATATTGCGTTATCCTCTCCAAAAAGAGATGTGGGAGGAGGCAGAGAGGGATTCTCCGGGATGAAAGCCTGTAGATGCAAACACTATCACAGAGATGTCAGTCTCACCGAAAGGGGTGTTGTAAGGACAGCTGTAAAGACCCGGCATGGCCCAGCGTCCGCAGAGACGGGACGTGGTTAATAAGATGGAAGGGGTGCGAGATGCGAGTGACGGAGAGGCATCTGGGGCTGTGTCAGAAGGTGGTGGATGCACCCCCTCCACCCCACGGATGGGTTAGGCTGTAAAGAAGAGGCTGCAGATGGGTTTGGTTGGGTTTTGTGGCTTCACAAATAATGTTTAGGGAGGGAATGCAGAGTTTTTTTAAGGGAGGAGAAGACGGCACGTCACGGTAAAGCAGTGGGAAGCCCTGGAGGGGCTTGCTGAAAGGGTTAATATTCCTCCATTGGTATTTCACAGGTGAATTAATGGGGCATGGATCCTCGTGGATTTTAGGGTTTTTTTTTTGTTTTTTTGTTTTTTTTTTTTTGCCGAGGTGTGGATGAGAAAAAAGATGAAGGAAAAGGCAGAAAGGGATGATTGATGGAAAGGTCCTTCCCTCCCCCCCACAACCGCCCCCACCTCCTCCGTTGGTCTGGCCGAAGGGGTTAACTCTGCTGCCTGATGAAATCGGTGAAGAAGTGGCTGGAGTTAAGATGGAGACAGCATGGTAGAGCCTGGGGGAGGGGTGCGTGGGTGGAGGCAGGGGAGGGCCTTGACACCTCTTCTGAGGACACTGCTCTCCCGAGAGAAAATGAACCGACACATCAAAGATTTGTATTATTTTATTTTATGTTTTAAAGAAGCTGAGGAGGTGGAGGGGAGGGGCTCCGTGTGGGAAGGGTGCGAGAAACCGAGACCTAGGAAATCAGCCCATGAAATTGTGCAGTGCAACAGCAAATACATATTTCTTCTGCATCTTCAATGTCATTTGTGTGGCGTTCAAAGCACATTTGTTCTCAACTTCTACTTGGGGGTTTCTTTCTTTCCTTCTTCCTTGATTTTTGAGGTTTGAGTTGGGGAAGGCGGGAGGGGGACGTCTGCAGGTGATGCGAGGGAGGGTGATGAATTGGTACGTGACCTTTCCTCCTGCTTTCCCTGGTGCTCCCCAAGTGCTGATCCCATCAGCAAAAGCAGTTCTCGATGCAGATGCTTCTCTGGCAAGTTGGATTTTTTTTTTCCTTTCCTCCTCTTGGAGCCAGGCAAATGGAAACGATTGTGTATTAGCATGGTGAAAACCTGGCATTGGAAAAACACTCTCCTTGCCGTGGCACGCTGGAGTGAGCAGGTGGGGAGGGAGATGCCAGAGTGATATCGGCAGAGCCGGGTTGGGTGGGGGGGTGTGAGAGGGTGATGTATTTTTTTTTATGATGTGAGGACAAGAAGCTCAGGTTACTCAGACTTTTACTCTCTTTGTTAATGCGGAGGAAAACCGTTTGCTTCTGAGGTTGTGCAGGGCTGGGACTGCCGTAAGAGTCTGAAAAGGGCTCTGCAGACCCAGTCACGTTAGGTGAAATAAGGCAGCTTTCTCTCCCGTTGATCGTTAATCCTGCTAGCATGCAGCTCCTGCTTTTTAAGGCATGCTGGCCAGCGTGGAGCTGACTCCCAGGGTCTGACCAAAGCAAGAATTAACTTCATGAGGTCTGTGGGCTCGCCTCCACGAGGGTGTCTTTCTGCATTCTCACTGTGGCTATTAAAATTAAATCCTGAATGTGGTGGTGGGACTAACGCCGGGAAGCACTTTTTTTAGAGGTGTTTGCCTGCAGTTAAATGGTGCTGATAAGAAGTTTATACGTGGGGATGGAGGAGGAGGATGAGGATGGTGTCAGTTCATTTTGTAATGCCCCGAGCCTGGTTTCCTGCGTGATCACAGATCTGTGCTGTGACTGCATGTAGCGTAACTGGGATTGTACGTTCTGTGGAGGCTGTTGTGCCTTGTTGCTCAGCAGCTGGAAGCGAAGTCATAGAGAACAGAGGGAGCAAGTTGAAGCTGTACAGAAATCGTCATCCTGAGTATGTTAGGTAATCTGAGTTTTGGTTCAGGGGATAGCACGCTTCCTGTAGGGACTTCTTTTCCTGAATGTTGCGAACACCTGCCAAAATGATGATGAATAAATAAATAACGTTTTGTGGCAGAAATATAAACATAGATTGGGTTCTTATTTTAGCCAGCTTATCTCTTCATTCTGTCAGGATTGTGGGATAAGTAGCTTGTTTTGGAGCACTCTGAGTTACTCTGAGCACTCTGGGATTTTATCTTCTGTTCGTGTCCTTCGCTGTCCTATTCAGAGGGGGAACTGTGACTGGCCAGGAAGGCTGAGGGGGAGGGTGGGCAGTGGAACTACCGGAGTACAGGCTGGGTCTGCTTAATGATATTCCTGTGTTTTTTGGTGGTATTTTTTTGCTTAGCTGAGAACCAAAGACTGTGTTAATACTGCGTGCCTATAGTGGCTGCTGGAAAGAAAGTACCCATATGTATTGTAAAAACCTGTTTGTGTTTATACCACATGCATGTATATACATATTTTTAATTCTTACTTGAAGTAATATGATCTCAGATGGCATTCCCACTGATAAATCTCAGTTTCTGGAGTTTTACCTCTCTAAATCTTAAAGTTTCAACTTTCATCTCCTATCTCTTAGATCATCTTAAAGACTTAAAGCAGTTCAGCCAGGCTATCGAAAAAGTAAATGATTTGGGACACATTATGCTCTCCGTTGAGCCACTGCACTGCAAGCTGCAGAAGGGCTTTTCACTGAGGAGGGATGTTGCAGAGCTGTGGTTTTGCTGGAAGTAGGCTGAAGGCGGGTTGGATGTCAGAGCTTGCCAGGGCTGTTACTTTCATCAATGCCATTGAGCTGTGTAGGTTCAGGAGAAGTAGTTTTGACTTGAAGTTGTCTTATCTTGGATAGTTGCACAAGTATTAATGATAATTAAGGGTATCACTTCTGTGTCTGGTGTAACTTTCTTTAACCTCTGTTATAAGTGGGTTAGTGGGTCATGACAGCTGTCCTGGAGTACGAGGTTTAGAGTATCAAGTATGATCCTTTGTGTTGCAGCATGCTATTAAAGAAAACATTATTGGATTCCATTAGATTAACAGTATGTGGAGTTTGAGCTAAAATGAATGCTGATCAGCTGGAAATCACTCTGTGTCTGTTAAACTGTCAACAATGGCAAGTTTCGTGACTTGAATGTAATATGTTTGTGGGCTTTATCTTTAATACTAATTTGAAGACATATTCAGAAGAAAAACGTTGGTTGAAACAACCAACTAACCAAACAAACCAGAACAACCCTTGTCACTATTTTGACATTAAAACCACCTTCTGTATGAGCGTGATTAAAAGCAAAATTCCTAAAATTTAGGCAGAGACTTACTTGACATCTTGTTTATTAATGGAAAGACCAAATCTATGAGTTGTTCCTCTTTTGGCGTGCCCGGAGGTGGAAGGATGAATCAATGGATTTAAACGGAATATGTGGTATTTAATGACTCCATGGTGAGTGGGTTTAGGCTCCACTAAAATACTTTGTTCTGGGATGAACTGTGAGATAGATGCGTACTTCTTCGGATACTTTAGAAATACAGGCAGCTACAACTCTTAAGGTGTCTGCCTGAATCCCTCGATGTGGGAGACGTCTACTCGTTAAATAACAGATGAGTGAGAAGTTGCCTTGTTGTCTTGGTTTGGGATGTTCAGCTCTATGGAGCCTTTCTGTAAGTTTACAGCCATCCCTGGCACACTCAAATGTTTTTTTCAGCTTTTTCTGGTTAGCTTGTCTGGCAGCTAAGTTTTTCCCTTTAGCCAAGTTTTAACAGCTTGCTTTTATAGTATGGGAGTTTTGTCAGCTTTTGACAAGCTGGCAGAGGGAAGGCACTGTGGGATAGATGATGAATATGTTCTCCCAACAGAATCAGGCCTGGGGTATAACTTTTTTGTATTTGTTTTTTTTTTTTTTTTTATTGCTGGAGAGGTGGTTCTCCCTTCCAAAAATCTTACCCACTCTGCCTCCATTTTGAGACTTTTCTAAAGGATCTGTGTAAGTCAGGACTGCAGGTGTAGAGATCCAAAGCTATGGAATCTTTTTGCAAGGCAGGTAGGTTGCGTCTGTGTGAAGATAATGATCATCACCACTATGATGAAGAAAAAGGCTTTCATCACTTGAGTAGGGTCTCCATTGGTTGCGAGGTGGTGGTGAAGCTCCATGTCTTGTGGAGTGCTACCCACTAGAGGGGGTCAAACCACAGATGTTGAAGCAGATCTGCTCTGCCAGCCTTGGGAGGGCAGAGGTTTCTCCAGACCTTTTTTTGGGGAAGAATGATGGCGCTGCCCTGACCTGGTGGGAACTCTTCTTTCTACTCAATTCAGTGTTTCTGCAGCAGCAACGTGGCTTGGGTAGGCGGGTGAGTGAGATTTGGAAGAGAATGTGGCCTTTGGTTTCCTCTTGGATGTAGGCACGCTGTAGAGGAAGAGCCACAGGGGCAGGAGGTGCCTGGTGAGTAAGATGGTCCTGCCATGACAACAGCTTGTCACCTCTCCACTATGGAAGGGAAGGACAACAGGGAAACAGAAATATTCTGGTGACCTGACTTTGTTCTTATTGGAGCCTGCCTAAAGTTCCCATGGCTTTCAAAGCAAGGACACCAGTGCTAAGTGTTTTTAAGAGACCACCTCCAGAAGCCCAAAAACTGTAAGGGAAGAGAAGTGCTGTGACGCCGAGTTGCAGGCTGCTTTCCTAAATACTGCTATCTGCGTGGTCTTTAAGCAGAACATCTCTTTTCCGTTGCTCAGGCTTCGCGCTGAACTCTAGGAAAGACAGTAATTTTTTTTTTTTTTCTGGGTGCCCTATGCTTTCATCTCTAATGCCAGTGTCAACCTGAAAGCGGCTTTCCTGGTGGTGGGGCGACAGGATGCCAATGGAAGGAAGAGAGATGTCTCACCTTTATTTTGAATGTTAAAATTATATGCTATTTTCTACCTTTCTAGACACTTCTATTTTGCTTTTAGCTGCCTTGAGCTAGCTTTATTCCTTGCAGTGGTTCTCCTCTCAGTACAAATGTAGGTTATTCAGGGAGCATTTCTTTTAATGAAGAGGGTAGAGGTAGAACTGATGATGATAAAGCATTTCTTTGGAGGAGATCTGCTTTTGCCTTTTTGAAACTGCAAGGAACAGAAATTGGACATCAAACGTGTAATTTTCCTTGGGGAATGAAGGTGAACTCACGGAGAAGTCTGGATCCCTCATAGAACTTTCATTTTGCCTTATTTTCCTTGAATCCTGACTTGGTTTTTGGTACCTCACTGTCATGAATATCAGTGGTAGTATAAGCCAGCGTGTTAACGCTTGAAAGCTTTTGGGCAGGAGGAGATATGAATCAGAGTAATGCTTTGCTATAGCTAGAGATAAAATTAAATTATAATTAAAGGTATAAGCAAAGAACATGTGCCAAATATTGTTACTTCATTGATCCACTCTCTTTTCATATGCTGGGATTCAGACTTGATGCCCTAGTCTGCTTTTCCAAACTGGATTCTGAGAAAATGGGGAAAGAGCTTTCCTGAGGAGAAGAATCTCTAGAAAAATCTCAAACTGAGTGGCGACCTGGCAGTGAGAGGAGCAACTTGTCTTTCTAACTCCAAGGAACAGAACAGCATGACCTTTTCAGGGGATATCAACAGGCATATCCCACGTCCTTGGGGATTGGCAGTGTCTGCAACGTCCTGCTCTGAAAATGCCCTGGGTTTTAGGACTAATCACTGGGCTGTGTCCCAGAATAGCTGGTAGCAGCCTGCTGCAGCCCCCCATGAGCGGATTTTCATTTTTCTGTTTGGGAATTTGTGTTGCCTACCATCCTATATTCCAATTTCAGCCTCTATTTGGTTATATCCAACTGCTGTAGCAAAGGAGTCAGGTTTACGTTGCTGGCGAGGAGTCTCGGGAGTTGATATTTGTCTGCCCTTGGGCAAATCTGACCCACGGCCCCAATACTCCATTTAAAGTATACGCATGCTTGGATGGCTAAGCTATGTGTCTGTGTCTGCTTTTGTTCTTTCAGTATAAATGGGTGTGTTATTCCTTCAGTCAGTGTCTTGAAACCCTACCTGAATCAGCAGCCCCATTAGAGCAAAATCGGATCTTGGCCAAGAGTCGAAAAACAGAGCGAAAGGCAGTATGTCCCCAAAACTATAGTGGGACCTGAAGACTGTGCTTTTCCTCACGTCTCTTTTCTTCTGAGATCGGTGAGAGCTCAGGTTCACCTATGAAATATTCACAGTCCGTCCTCAAGTGACTTCAGCTGCACGGAAGTTCTTTTGCGGAATTGGCAGCTTTGCTAAAACCTTCTGTATTCGAGCCCAGAGCCTTTGTCACGAGGTGCTCCTCTCCCTCTGCTCTGCCCTGCCTGCACGGTTGCATGTTATGGTGATTTGCCTTACCTGCAGCAGAAGCTTCTGAGGATTTTTGCATCCTAAATAAATAACTCTAATTTGGATCTCCTTTTGCACAGGATGAGGGCTGGGGGAAAAGACCTGTCCTTACTCGTCACAAAGCTCCACGGGAGATAGGTCTAAGGCTGGAGAGCATCATAAATGCCACCGTAGTGCCCCACCATAGATGCTCTGTGAACTGGGACTAAGAAAAACAAACCCATTGTGAACAGGTTTAAATTAACACTGCAGAGGTCTGCACTCACGCTGGAAAAACTGAATAGGCTGTTGTACTGTGTCACCCTTTCTAGCTTTTCAGGTCATCATGAGGTGGGGAACAATTGCTGTAAAACCCCCACCAATTTGGCAGAACTCAAATTAAAAACTCTTCAGGAGCCACAATGCAAAACGCTCTGGCACCTGGAGCTGCTTTTAGCACCCTTCTAATTAAACTTGCCGAAAAAGCAAGTCAAGCCCAAGTGACAGAGCAGAGTGGACAGCTGCTGGAGCCTGCTTCAGCTCCCAGGATCTCGCTCAGTGAGGTTTTCGTAGGGCAGCCATGGGACAGGGGTCATGCTCCTGCTTGCCTGATGAGCAATGAGCTTCACAGCTCTTTACAAAAATGAAGGAGTGATGAGCTCCCTCATCCTTTCAGTGGGGTGACTCAGTCTTGTCTGCTAAAGCAGGAGGGTGACAAATATTTAGGGAGAATTCCAGTGTCTGGGAAAATCATCGTTTCCCCCTCTTTCTATTGTAAAAGAAGAACAATTTAACTGTTCGTGCTTGGTTCCCCCACACAGGCAGTGCTGGATGATAGGACTGGCAGTCATGCGTTGTCTGATGTACCAAACACAGAAGACAGCAGCAAAGCACCAGGAGTGGTTTCGAGTTTGGGATTGGAATTCATCCCAGTTATGTCTAAGCAAGGGAAGAAAAAAGAGCAACGGAGGCCGATGTTGTTGAAGTAAAAATTGTAAAGAGTGGTATAAGCAGAAGGCATTTAAATAATGTAAACAGTCTGGCATGGGAGGAAGGATGGGAGGCATTCCAGAAACAAAGGGAAAATAGGTTTAAAACACGGCTAAAAATACACCAACTCTTGAATTCCAGAGATTATCTCAATTAGCGCTTTTTCAATATATCTTTACAACAGAATTGTAGGAGTTCACAAAAGATAATAGAGGCTATGAGATACGGAGAAGTGATATTAATTTGTTTAATTAAAAAGATGAAGGGCTCCCTAAAATACAATTCACTTATCTTCTGTCGCAGTGAGGAACGAGGTTATAGTCAGAAAACCGTGGCATTGTAGTGCAGAGAATGTATGGGGAGAGCCAGGGCTGGGGGTAAGAGCCCCTGCCCCCTTCTTCAGCCTCGGTGCTTGCTTGCTCAGAGACTTGCAGTTGCGAATCCCTTCCTGTGGGATTAATGTGCAATTAGAGCAAAATGGTATGATTCTATGTTTCCAAGAGGATTTTGTTTGATGTTTGGGGAAGCAGAAATTGGACATTTTCCTCCAATAAAGAAAAAAAGAAAAATCAGATACCAGAGCATTCAGGTGCAGGCAGACACACTTCTAACTGGTACATGTGGGGCTGTGTTATGTGCTCGATGTCCTCTGGAGGTGTGCTGGTACGTTTCAGAATTTATGTCCAGCCTCAGCCTTGTGGATAACATCCCCATAGCATGGGGCAGAAGCGTTGCCATTCAGCCATATTTTAAGAAGCGTAGGGGGAGGCAGCATAGACCAGAGAGGAGAGAAGACCCTTGTGCAGATCTAAATTAAATTAGCCCCCCTGGCTGTATATTAAAATGTTAAGTAGCACTAAGCTCTGTATCCTAGCTCAGCAATATTTCAAGGCACTTTATTGCTTTAATGGAGGGATAAAATAGAACCTGCAATTAGAGTAATTTTTTCTAATTGAATATTTTGCTTTATTCTTTCCCTTTCAAAGCATGACTGTAAGTACTAGCCTTCATAAAGCTTTGGAAATATTTATACTTCCTCTTTCTGGCAACAGGTGTACATACGTTTTTTTTTCTTGGGCAGACCATTTTAGTCCCTCATGGCTGAGGAGCGGAAGGGCTCTGGGAAGTGGTGGCCAATAAACCTTTCTCTGTACTTTTTGACCATCTTGCCTTTATCTCTGCGAAATACTGATTTTCCATCTGGTGAACATGAAGGGAGTAAATGCTGTTGTTACAGGCTAAAGGTTTTCCGTCACTGTACGTGGGCTTGGTGTGATTGTCAGGTGTTTGTTAATTCATTTACTGTCCATGCAAGGCTACTGCTCGCCAACTGTGGCCAGGCTTTTATCCCCAGGCCACCTTCTAAGCTGGCGGAAGAGATCCTTGATTTCTGCCACCGGGGCTGAGTTTGAGGAGGAGGATAGGGGAGAAAAAGTACCTCCTGGATCTTGCTCAAGCAAGATGTAAACGTCAGGTAAAAGCAAAGGCTTTTTTTTTTTGTGGTCCTTGCCCCTTAGAGACTGACTGGTGGTGCAGTGATGCTGACAATAGCGTCAAGGAATTAAACTTGAATTGCTGATGGTATAATGGGGCGTCAGTGGAGGTTTTTGAAGTAGCCATTTTCAGTGACACAAAACGCCAGCTCTTTAAACATAAGTTCCTACCTCCTGCAAAAGCCTGAAGCAGGCAGCAAAATGCAGATAAATTAACATAATAATTGTGTTATGCGCTCTCCGTGCTGCATCTCTGGTTTAAAGGGGGAGATTTGCTGATACTCCCTCTGTGCGTACACCCGCGATGGCATGCTATCAGTTTTACGCTGTTGCAATAGCTGTCTTCTCGTCTAAAGGGGACTTTTGATCCAATAAACTGCTTATCTCGTGTAGTTGTCCTTTCATCTAGCGTGGGTGGCATGTGACGGCTGATTGAAGGCACAGTATTGTGGTTAATTTGTGAATATTAATTAGAAATGGAAATAATTTGGAACAGCGTGCACCGATGACTCTCTAGCACTGACTGCAGCAATGCATCTTTTTCTCCCTCGCAGGAGACTTAGGGCTGTGAGTCCAGGGCAGATGTGAGCTCACGTTGGGGTGTGAAATCGCCCTGTACAGCCCATCACGCCGACACGTTGACTTGATGATGTAGTGAAGAAGTTGCTGTGACGCTTTGTTTCGCAGCATTCGTTAACTGAGGAAGAAACGGTTTCTTTGGGGAAAGCTGCAGCAATGCCTTGCCAAGTCAGGTGCATCAGACCCAGAGCTGGAGGTTGAGGCTTTTGCCTCGGCATGTGGCTGTGTCAAAAGGCAGCACGATAGGCTTTTGTGCCCTTGTTTTTGTGAAGGACTTGCTTTCCTTCCTGAATGCTTAATCTTACCTTAGTCCTTGTCAGCCCTGTTCCCTTGTCACGCGTTGACGTAAATGCATTGTACCACTGATGCCAGGAAAGGCTCCAGCCCAAAATCAAGTGCAGCCTGCTCTTGGATGACACAAGAGCCTCTCTGTGGGTCTGTCCCATTCCTCTCCTCTGCTCTCCCAAATAATAGACACAAAAAATTCTATCGTGTACTCATCAAGCACAGACCCCCCCAATCATCATGCTTGCTTGGAACTCGCCTCCACTGACCACATCTCTGCTTACGAGCCAAGTAGTGGCAGAGTTTGTCCTCTGGCCCTGAGACAGGCTGCTGTAGCGTGGCCATTTCTATCGTGTTAAGTTTTCTTGGCTTTCAGGAGAGGGTGGCTGCCTGCAGGCTGCCAGCTGGGAGTGATTTCTTGGCCCTGCTGGAAAAGTGATGAGGAGCTGCTGGGGTGGAGGCTATAGGTCCTGGTCAAAATTAGGGCTAGTTTTGTATTTTCTTATGAAAAACAGCTGGTGAAAGTGCATCCAACCTATCACAGTCTCTAGCAAAATGGTGAGACGCTGTCACAAGTTGCCCAGAGAGGTGGTAGATGCCCCATCTGTGGAAACATTCCAGGTCAGGTTGGACAGCGCTCTGAGCAACCTGATGTAGTTGACGGTGTCCCTGCTCATGGCAGGGTGTTTGGACCAGGTGACCTATAAAAATCCCTTCTGACCCAAACCATTCTTTGATTGTATGAAAATCCACTTCCAGCTTTTGGATATGGCTTAGGCTTACCTAAGTTTTGTGTTTATTTTATGGCCCACAGTAGCGGAGCCCAGATTCCTTCTTTGGATTAGATAGTATATGTAACTTTTAGGAGATTTATATTCAGTAAGTCACTTTGGTATTAATGCTTGAGGATGAAGCACAGGTGAGTGGCAGAGAAAGCAGAAATGCCTAGGCGTGTCCATCTAGCTGCGATCCAAATATTCTTGTCTTTGTGAACCCATCCGGCTCAGATGCTGACAGGGAAAGGACTTGGTTTGTTGCTCCTGCAGCTTTCTTCAGCACGTTTTGCTCTGCAGTGAGGGCTTGGCGGGGTTAAGCTGGGACCATCCTGGGAGTGCAGCATGGGCAGTGAGTCAGAAACGTGGACTTCTGGGGTCACTCGTTTTCACCCAGACCCATCTGAATTTGTGGGGTTATTTTTTTTCCTTTTGTAAAGCAAGCTGAACGATTAGCTGTCTTGCTTTAAAACTCCTTAAAACCAGCGGTTTAAAAATGGGTTGATTATTCCGCTTCTTCAAAGCAGGGTATTGGGAAAAGCCGTCTCCTGCAGGCACATTCTCTCCCAGCCCACAGGCACTCGAGGGGTGCCACGATGTGTCACACATGCTCAGTGTCACAAATCACTGGTGTGCCACTTGCTTTCAGCAAGGCATGACGGCTGTCAGAGGGCAATGAGCTTCATCTGTGGGTTCAGTTTGGCGTTGACTTCCTTCCCGGTGAGGCTGGGTTAGGTCTTTGAACCAGCACACTCTTTGCTTTTCAATTGTGTGCTTTAGATCTGGGATAATAAAACATCAAAGTAAACTATACTGTTGTGGATACAGAAAAATCAGGACACTCAGTAGGACTTCGGGGAGTAATAAATTTGTTCTATATTTAATCTCACATTTATCGCAGTGTCAGTATGAGACCACTTCATTTTACTACTTTAACTGTATCTAAGAATAACTGAATACTTGAAATATTGAGAAAGTGGCTAATACCTGGTGGTAGCTGATGGGATTGAGCTTTAATAGTTATTGATTGGTTTCAAAAAGCTCCCAGTAATATGACATTTTAGCTACTGTATGTTGGGAGTAAAAATCCTATCAGTTATTTAAGATTAGATGTAATCATAGATTTTCAACTTAATCATCCTTCTGTAGATTAATCCAGCCAGGACTTCAGGTGTCATTTACAATTTTGCATGAAATTATGGTTGATCTGTTACAGTTTTATTGTGTGAAAATCTTGGCATCCCTAAGTTCAAATGATTCTAGAGCATTTCCTCGGGTACTCTAAAATTGATGTGGTTTCTCTGATCAAACACTGGTTTGATATCTGCTTGTCAGATGAGGAACACAAGAGACAAATGAGCTCTGGAGGATTGGTCGTACTGCTCGGTCCTTTCTGGTAATGTATCGTTGGGTCTCCTTCTCTGGAGACATTAAAAACCCACTTGGATGAGTTCTTGTGTGACCTACTCTAGGTGGTCGTGCTCTGGCAGCGGTGTTGGACTGAATGACCTTTTGAGGTCCCTTCCAACCCTTAAGGTTCTGTGATTCTGTGATTCATAGCTGCAGGAGAATAAGCAGAGGTGGGCTTAAAAAAACCCTTATGTATTCTCATAAGAAAATAAAATTTAACCCTAAATAAGGGGAATATTTTGTTTCCAAAAAAAAATCTTAAGAGTAAAAAGTAAGATTAAACCCTGTTTTTTAGTATTAAAATTGATTATTTAGTATTAATATTTAGTATTAGCATTTACCTGAATAATCCCTCCACTGGTACGCTTCAGAACACCACCTTAACTGATGCTTTATTACCATTTGTGCAGAGCATCTTTTCAGTCTTTGTTTTACTGCTCTGGAGTTTAATAATTCTGTTTCTAAAAACTTTTTTCTTTTTTTTTTTTTTCCTGGCATGGCTTGTTGCACAATTAGAGCTGCGTTAAAGCCTCTCATTATTTTTGCTTGTTGTGATCAAGCTCTGCCTGGAATGAACCGCTGAATTTTCTGTTTGATCACGCAGATCTCTCTGCAATTCCCTGCTGCTCCTTTAACCAATAACCAGATCTTTGTGGTTCCTGGGAAATGACCAATTTTTTAGCAGTGAGGGCAAATTATTTCTGACCCTTACATTTTTTTCTTGCTAGTATTTAACTTTGTCCTTAGAGAGAGAGAAAAAAAAAAGCTACTACAATTATCGGGAGCTAGGTAACTGCAGCAGGGAGTTTGAATTCAGGGTTTAAGTTTAATTTCTGATGGCTTTACTGACTTCTTTGACTGGGACCAGATTATTTTCCCCTTTCTTTCAGGGGATTAGGGGATTTGTAAACCTAACAAAGGTGTCTAAAAAAGCTGGGAAGGTCACATCTCTTCCGTTTGCTTCAAGTGAATTACTTTTAAGGTCTTGAAAGCATGTTTTGGGGGAAATGGAAAGGCGAAATTATAGTTTTATTTTGGAGGGGAGTTGCTGAAGTATTTCACGTAGGAATTAGTGAATGAGAATGTACTGACAGAAATTAGTTTGTGCCATTTCCCATGTTGGAAACTGGGCTCATTTGAACAGAAAGCTGTTTAAGCCTCACGGCTGCTCAAGGAGCCAGACTGTGATCGGGGCAGTGCTTTTGGCTGAGTTTTTGTGTGCTGCTGGGAAGTTACTCCTCGTAAAGACCATAGCCAGTAAATATGCTCTTCCCTGATAAATGCATGTATTTGTACTGGATATTTTACCTAGCATTGACCCTTACAGTCAACTAAAGGATTCCTGCCTTGGTAACACTGCCTTGGTAACACTTTCCACTGGGTATAGTATTAATTGGTTGTGTGAATTAACTGAAGGCTAAACTTCATTAAGCTGCTATTATCATTACATTTGTATTCCTCCTGTCCTAAATCCTCGGTGAAGACATATGTTAGTCACTCAAAATAGAAGTCTACATTCTTAGGAGCAATTTCACCATCATAAAACTGCGTTTTTTACTGATTAGGCTTAAAAAGCAGTCACCTTTAAAGAAATTTATTTTTTTTCCAATCACTTTTCCAAGAGGAAACCTTTCGGTAAGACACTTAATCTGTGTTAACTGCAACTTCAAGTATGCAGTTGTGTTTGCGCAGCGGATGCAGTCTTTGATATCTATCAAGAGCTCTTTTTTTTCTGGTCTTTAACCATTTTCCTGCTGTGGGAGCACATTCAGCTTTTGGCTTGGAAAAATGTAGTTGTTTTCTTCAGCAGTACTGACTGCTAAGTTAGGTCCAAGTGTTTTATCTTGGCTCCTAGCTGTTCCCAAACCTGGGATTTCTGTGTAGTCAGCGCATCGGATTGCTGTGGTCATTATTTTCTTTAAACTGAGCACCTCTGGGATTGGACTGCTCGCCGTATTTATGGAACTGGGTGGCAGAAACCAGCAAACAGCAACATTTAAATTTTTATTTTTTGAAAGTTTCAGTATTTTCTTTACTCCATGCAGTCTTCATTGGGTCACCTAAGAACTTTGCTAGGGAAGCTCCAGCTGTCCCAAGCTGACTACCTGCTCTTTGAGCATTATTTGACGGAGTTACATCCAGCCACTGACCCTCACAAGGTGCCAGATTTTTGGAGTGACCTGGATGAGGGGACAAAGTGACCCTCAGCAGTTTCGCTGATGACATGAAACTGAGAGGACTGAATGATTCACCAGAAGGCTGTGCTGCCATTCAATGAGATCTTGACTGCCCTGAGAGGTGGGCAGAGAGGAACATCATGAGGTTTAACAAGGGCAAATGCAGAGTCCTACACCTGGGGAGGAACAATCCTCTGCACCAGGACAGGCTGGGGGTGACCTGCTGGAGAGCAGCTCTGCAGAGAGAGACCTGGGAGTGCTGATGGGCGGCAAATAAACACGAGCAGCAACGTGCCCTCTTGGGCAAGAAGGCCAATGGCATCCTGGGATGCATCAAGAAGAGTGTGGCCAGCAAGTCAGAGGAGGTTCTCCTCCCCCTCTTCTCTGCTCTGCTGAGGCCTCATCTGGAGTCCTGTGTCCATTTCTGGGTTCTCCAGCTCAAGAGGAGCAGGGAGCTGCTGGATTTCTTAGCCAAAAAATCTTCAAACTCTGTGTCTTGCACACCAGCAGACTGTGATGCAGCCTTGCTAGTGTGACTTTTCCACCTGAGCTAGTCCTCAAGGAGGGAGACCATGGGGAGACTGTAACTCTACAGGTGATAAGTTTCAGAAAGTATAAGGGGCAGTGAAGCTAAATGGTGATTTAAGTTAAAGAGACATTCATTGCAGGAGAAGTCATTTAGGGTTGTCTTCCTACCAATAACGGAAGAACAAGCTGAGAAGAGAAGTTTCATAATAGAAATGTACCTTAAAGCCTGATGAAGAAGGGCTGTTTTTGCTGAAGGTGTTGTTACGCACTATATTAGATTTCAGAAAAGCACATTTGTAGGAGCAGAGAATGACCATGAAAATCGGCCATACCAAACATGAAATTTGCTCATGCATCCTTTGCTCAATGATTCTAATGATAACTCTTAAGATGACTTTAGTTGCCCATTAAAGGATATCTATTACTCTTCCTAATCATATGAGTAGAAGTATAAAAAACAAATTTTTGCTTTAAATTAGGCTTGTTTACCCAGCTCTGTGGAGTAGCTATTATTTCCTCCTGTTTCCTGTTCCATGTTACCTCCACAGCTACACAGTCCTTAGCAATGGTGCTGATGGACAGCTCTGAAAAGTTAACTACATCTAAAACCTCTGGCTTCAGTCAGCCAAGATGGTTTCTGTCAGCTTGTGATCCTGAGTTTTGTTATCTGATAAGATCACATCACCTTGGGTCAAATAAAAAGGGATTATCTAAATTAGACTGTTTGCTACTCTGCTTTTCGTGACTCGGTGCTGTGGTCTTTTGCTCTGCCTTCGCTTTGATGGGGGCCGTTTGGTTACTTGAGTGTCCTGCAGTCGTTTTATCATGCCTTTAGTGAATTAAAGAAATGACTCTGTGTCCTGAATGGGTCAGGGCTCTGGGTGACAGGTGTAACAAGCCATTGTACCGAGCTCCCTGTGTTCTGTGATGCTTGCCTGAGTTAAAGGAAGAAACTCATGGAAGCATCAATGTTTGCTGTTTTTAATGGAGTTCCAATTTGAGCGTGAAATACCTATTTATTTATTTTTTTTTTAAGAACCCTACCAGTTATTGAAAACAGTTCACAATGCTTGAAAGAGCTTTTCTAGGAGTATAGGAAAGTGCAGCCAAAGCATTTGTATCTTCAGAGAGCTCAGGCAAAAAATGCTGTGCAGCTCATTATCGTGCTTCTGATGGCAAACAGAAAAAAGCACAGGTGGCCTGGGAAAAGGCCTTGGATCCGGGCAGGTGCATCAAGATTTTGCTCCAGGTTATCATGCCATCATCTGGTATTTGTGGCTTAGAAGGTTCCCGAGCAGGAAGGGACATGTGTTTAATAGCCCGCGATGAATGTTTTAGCCCTTTGAGGGTTTTTGACGTTTGGCAGAACTTTTTTTCACTCCTATTTTGAAAATTTTGCTTCACTAGATGTGTCTCCTTGTAATTTTTATTAGGGAGTTTCCTGCATAAGGGTGTGAGTTCTCAGGGCTTGAAACTACAAAAATTGGGAGCAGGATAATTAAAGCTGTAAGTTTTTTCATGCAAGTTTCTGTGTGGAACAGGAATCTCATCCAATCACTTGAGCTTTAGACATATTAAGTTATCCTGGAAGAACTGAAACCAGCACGGTGAATTTCTGCCTCCTGCAGAGGCAAAAAATATCTGTGCAAGTGCCTTTCCATAGATTAATTGTGTAGACTCTTGTTTTCGAACAGAGCAAGACAATGAATGTTGCAAGGTCAGTTTTCCAGCTTCTCTGTGGTGTAGATGTGGAGGACCAAGTTCTTTCCTGGTGATGTATTAACAGAGTAATGGTCTGTTGAGAATTTGTCATATACTGAAAAAACTTGGAAGAGCCTTCCAGTTCCTGGGGTTTGTATGTCCAATATATCTGGCTGGAATTCGTACCTGGACTACAGTCAGATGAAAAGCTGGCTTGAGTAGCACAGTGAAGACGATTTGAAAAACTTGTGTTTGTTCTTGGTATTTTATGTTCAGTAATTGTTTCGTGTATTGGACTCTAAGAATACGTATAGAGCAAGTATCCTTTCACTGTTGGTACATTTGGAGGGAGTGCCTTATTTACTTTGCAGCCAAAGCGTGTGTTAGTGTTTTTGCATTTTGTAGGTGAAATTGCCTTTAAAACTGTCCATACTCTCTCCAGCTGCTTCCTAGAGAGCAGAGCACCTTTCGGTAAGTGGGAAACCCAGCTCTGAAAACAGAACATGAGCATTGTAGTATTCCCTCAGAATGGAATGAAGTCTCCCGCCTGGGACACGTGTGCTCATGAACAGGGTACCTGGGGTGACTTTACACAGAGGTGCCTTGGCGTGAAACCAGGAATAGTTTCATCAGCAAAGATATGTTCTCAGCCAAGTCGTTAAGTTGTGATTTCTTGTAGTTTTCCTCTTTCTTTTGCCTTCTGGAGTACTTGCTGCAGGGTCTAGTGAGAATTGGGTCCCCAGAGATTTTGCTGCAGCAGGTTGTGATCCCAGCTGTGAGATGTACACCTTGATGTGAAAAAAACATCCTGGAAGAGGGGAAGCAGTGAGAAGGGAGCGTGGGTGTTACAAGAAGATATGTTGCAAGAAGATACAATGTGAGGCTACCAAGTGGTATAATGACTAATCTCAAAGGTGATAGCTGTTTTAAAAAGAAAAGCTTGCTTCTGATTTCAGCTTCTGAGTAATGTGGTTTGGCTCATGCCTTGGAGCTCTTTGTGCAGGAGTGGGTCAGGAGGAAGGTGGAAGGCTGCTTGATGAATTGAGGAATATCATTGCTTCATTAAGTGGCAGCCTGAAATCTTGTATGGGGTTCTTCTAACTTTGTAAGAGCAGGAAACAAAGCAAAAAACCTGGTAAAATTTACTACCTTGAGAACTTTCTGTGCATTATAGGAAGGAAAATCCCAGGTAGCTATGGTGTCTTCATACTATGCAGTTAATAGTACCTCCCCATTAAAATAACTTATTTTCTCAAAACAGAACTCAATCTGTAAGATAGTTTGTGGAGGTTAACTCGGTACATAAACTTTTGAAGTCTCTTTCCACCTCTTTTTCTTTGTTTTAATAATATTTTACGTTTCTGAGAGACCTCCTCTTTCCCACAGGACACTGACAGTGTTACTGCCACTT